>JAVLVB010000501.1:229181-258002 GCA_032876305.1 Orestias chungarensis | reverse complement strand
TAAAGCTGGAAGCTGGTTCCACAGGAGAGGAGCCTGATAACTGAAAGATCTACCTCCCATTGTGCTTTTAGAGATTCTAGGAACCACCAGTAAACCTGCAGTCTGAGAGCGAAGTGCTCTGTTAGGGACATAAGGAGTAATCAGATCTCTGATATACGATGGAGCTTTATTAGTGAGGGCTTTATATGTCAAAAGAAGACTCTTAAAATCTATTCTAAGTTTGACAGGGAGCCAATGAACGGAAGGTAAAATAGGGGAGATATGATCTCTCTTTTTAAGTTTCATCAAAACTCTTGCAGCAGCATTTTGGACCAACTCTAGATTTTAAATTGCATTTTGTGAACTTCCTGCTAATAAAGATTTACAATAGTCCAGCCTTGAACTAACAAATGCATGGACTAGCTTTTCAGCATCTGCCCTAGATAGAATATTTCTAATTTTTGCTATATTCCAAAAATGAAAGAAGGGAATCTTACAGACCTGTTTTATATGAGACTTGAAAGACATTACCTGATCAAAAATAAACACCAAGGTTCTTTACATTGTCACCAGATGCCAACCTGATTCTATCCAGGTCAAGCGGCTGACTAAGCAATTTCTTTTTTAGAGGTACTGGTCCAAAGATAACAACTTCTGTCTTTTCAGAGTTCAAGAGCAGAAAGTTTAAAGTCATCCACATTTTTTATGTTTGGTAGGATGCCATCAATTTTAGTTTTAAAAGATTCAATTTTATCAATAAAGAATTCCATAAAGTCATTACAGCTAAGAGTTGGAGGAATGGATGATATAATAGAGTTTTCATTTCTCGTATGTTTAGCAACTGTATTAAAAAGAAACCTAGGATTGTTCTTATTCTCCTCTATTAGCAAAGTAAAATATGCAGATCTAGCTTGGCGCAGGGTCCTTTTATACTGAAACACGCTGTTTTTCCAGGATAAGTAGGACTCCTCTAAAAGCAAAAACCGCCATTTCTTCTCCAATTTCCTGATTTTTCCCTTTAAGGTACGAAGTTCTGAATTAAACCAGGGGGCCAACCTCCTATGAGTAATCACTTTCCTTTTTATAGGGGCTACGTTTTCTAATGTTGTACGCAATGAGGACATAATACTATGAACAACAGCATCAATCTGTGTAGAGCATGAAATTAATTGGTTTCCCTCCACTGCGTTTCTCTGAAATACTGAAGAAATTAGAGGTGGAATGAATTCTTTGAAGGCTTTAACAGCATTGTCCGATAGACACCTACTATAAAGAAAATTTCTTTCAGATTTTAAGTACTCGGTGAAAAAAAAATCCAAAGTTATCAAAAAATGGTCAGAAACGATAGGGTTATGAGGCAGCACTATAACTTTTTCACACTCAATGCCATAAGTCAGCACAAGGTCTAAAGTGTGACCAAGAGAGTGAGTAGGTGTTCGGATTTTTTGAGTGAATCCAATTGAGTCTAAAATGGCAGTAAAGGCTACATTTAGACTGTCCTTTTTTATGTCAACATGAATGTTAAAATCTCCAACTATAATGATTTTATCAGTGTTTAACACTATTTCAGACAAAAAATCTGAGATCTGATCTATAAATTCAGAGTAAGGACCTGGCGGACGATACAAAATAACAAACAGAAGTGGTTTAATTCTTTTAGAGGTTGGATGCGGGAGGCTAAGGGTTAAATGTTCAAAAGAACTATAACTATTAGTTGGCCTGGGATTAATTAATAAATCTGATCGAAAATGCTTCCTACTCCTCCACCTCTCCCAGTACTTCGAGGAATGTGAAAGTTTGAATAATTAGAGGGAGTTGATTCGTTGATACTAACATAATCCTCATGCTACAGCCAGGTTTCTGTGAGACAAAGCAAATCAATTTGACTATAAAGAATTAAATCATTAACAAATAAGGACTTTGAGGATAGAGATCTGATGTTCAATAAGCCACACTTAATAGTTGTATATTTTTGGTTCATCTGAAGATGTTTACCTTCTATTGACAGTCTGACATGTCTTTACACATGTATGTGTTACATGTTGATATTATTTATCTCTAAAGTCAAAATAATCTGAAACATAAGTAATAGCATTGCAATAATAATACAAATAATAATGTATAAATGATGATTCATTTCCAGGTTGCCACAACGTAAAAATAACCTTTTACAAATGTAATTACTATAGCAACACTGAAATCTTGGCCTGTATTACACTTGCGATTTTGGAGCATTTATAATACAGGGTTGACATTAAGTCAAATTAAATCTTTAATTCTGAACTGACTGTTTTAGAGCTTTGATGGGTAAAATCACAATCCCTTGTTTTTTTTTTCAATAACAAACTACAAATGGTTTTTACTCAGAAGAAAGCAAACTATTTTTTCATAAGCTTTTCATTAGTTTGTGTTGTCTGCAGCCATTTGGTCTTATAAAATCAACAATGAGCAAATCAAGACTTTGGATAATTTGGTTCTTAATGAATCAAGGATCTCACTAGCTTTCAATTAGTGTTTAAAGTTTAAATGTTAGAAATAATGATGGTCTGATTATACTTGTAGAGACAAAAGAGATGAAAAACAAACAAGTCAGTTTTAGAGAGATTAGGGATCCCGTTATGCTGCTGCAGTCTATGTGACTTTTGTTTCTCGCCAAAATTAAATTGTGTTAATTTGATTTGACATTTCTATTTTATTTTAATTAATATTAGATGAAATTGTTAAGTTTGGCGTGTTTTCAAATTTATTTTTTGTATTTATCAAATAAATGTTGTTAACCTTAATGACGTTTGACATCAAATTATTATTCATACATACTACAAATTTACCCAGACAATTCAGGTTTATGTCCTAAAAGATTAAGTGTCCACGTTTCCATAAACCTTTAATCCCTTCTCTGTAGCTCAGGCCATACATAACTTGGTTCTCCTCCCATGTCATCATCCTCCAATATTTCCATACATCTCTCAACAGCTGTAAATTGATCCCAGACCCTTTTTTTGCCATGTTTATTTTTGGTTTTGTTGGGAACTCTTTTCCAGAGAAAATGATGGGAGGAGCATGTTCATTAGAAATATTTAATCAGGGACAAAAATTATGACCTGCAGAATTTTTGATCAAACATTCAAAACAAGGAAAATAAATTAAGTACATCAGGAGATCCAGCATTAAAAATCAAAAAAACAAAATAAAACGTCCAAAATTGTTAATTCGTAGTATTGGAAGAGAATTTAACTATTTTGAAGAAAGTAGAGAATGTGAGGTAGAATCCTAAATGAAGATGAGGTATGGATACATATATAAACTGTACTAAACAAAAGCTTAAGTTTAACATTAACTTTACCATGTGAACCACAGCCAAACAAACAAAGTGCAGAACAAAAGAAATAACAAAAACATCAAAATACAAAAAGAGTAACAGCAAGAAACACAAATTCAGGGCTACTAACTTTTTGAAAAACCTCGGAGAGAGATTTGGTGGTGCCAACCACAATTTTGCTGCATACACAGCAGGAAGACATAACACACAGCAGGTCTCATTTGTGCACGTTTAATCAAACATTTATATGTATATACATATAAGGTTTTTACACTAAAAAGTAACCAAAAAGGTAAAATAATAAGATCTTTAAAGTGCAACTGAAACAAAGTACCAACAAAAAGGGTCAACGAGGGTGAAGTCTCAGACAAGTAAAAAGGTCAAAAGAAAATACTTAAGTTCAACACAAGCGACTAAAATACATAGTAACAATATATTATTACAGGAGTATGATATATTTTAGTTGGTAAGCACGAAGCTGCCAGGGACAACAGGGGTTTGAATGCAGACGATCCAACAAGGACAAATGAAGACGCTGAGTTTAAAAACACAAGGTGGTAGAATTGATTCTGGTAAGACATCAGGTAATCTAAAGAGGGAGAACACAAAAAGACAGGAACTTCAAAATGAAACAGGAAACAACCCAACTAAACAAAGGAATTGGCACCAAGACAAGACAGGTAATTTAACAATCTCAAGATCGTGTGCATTGTTGTTCTGGCTTGTGGCCTTTTTTGAAGCCTTGATTATGAGGTCTCCCACTGAAGGCAAGGCTCGAGGCCCTTTTAATTGTCATAATTGATCAAAGTATTTCAGAGTCAAGCTGTTCCTTGTCTTGGTCTTATTTAGTCCTACCAACAAAAAGACCCTGTCATGATCCGTGTTGTCTTTGTTTTGGAGCTTACTTCCACTTTGTTCTTGACTGATTCCCAGGAGACAGAAGAAAACCTGTACCAGAGGCTTGCAAAAATGCAAATCTGGTCCTAGTGCTTCCCTACTCCAATGTGGATGCAGAGTGGGCCTGTCATAAACTTCTGAGTTTCCGCTGTTTTGTTGTGGAGCCAAGCAGAGGTGGAAACAGGATATTGAAGATGAAAGTTTTATCATAGGCTGATGTGTTACAAGGTTCAGGGCAGCAGAACACGGCAGAAACGGAACGGAACAAAAATACATGGAATACTTAACTAAGAGGACGAAGGAACTAGAGGAGCTAGGGATCATGGGGAGCCACTGGAGAACGCAGGAGGAAAAGGACGAGAACAGCAACAAAGGAGACGAGGAGCGAGATGACCGAAGAGATGACTTATGAGGATTTGACGGTGAGCGGCTGACTGAACCCGATATATATATAGAGGTAGAACTAGATTAATAAATCTGATGCTGCTGTTAACAGTAACAAGGAGAGAACCAAAGAAATTGGAATAATAATAATGATAATAATAATAGTAACACTAAATAACAGAACAGATAAACCAAAGAAGGAAAATGTATGTTGAAACTAATAACACTAGAAATAATAAAACGAACGATAACTATTATAACCTAAAGCAAAAACAACAACAAAGAACATGGATCATGACAGGGTCTTTTTGTTGGTATGACTAAATTAGACCAACACCAGGAACAGCTTGGCTCTGGAACACTGTCATCAATAATGACAAATAAAACTGCCTCGAGCCTTGCCTTGAGTGTGAGACCTCATAATCAAGGCCTTAATAAAGGCCACACGGCAGAACAACAATGCACAAAGATTATGAGATTGTGTCTCACCAGAAAGGATTCTACCACCTTGTGTTTTTAAACTCAGCATTTTCGATTGTCTTTGTCGGAACGTCTGCGTTCCATCCCCCGTTGTCCCTGCTAGCCTCTTGTTTCCCACATGAAATTTATAGTATTCCTGTAATCATACATTGTTCCTGTGTGTTTTAGTTGCTTGTGTTGAACTTTATTTTCTGTTGAACTTTTAACTTGTCTGAGACTTGACTCTTGTTGACCATTTTTGTTGGTACTTTGTTTCAGTAGCACTTTGACGACCTTATTAATTTGCCTTTTTGGTAACTTTTTAGTGTAAAACATGTATATACATATAAATGTTTGATTAAACGTGCACAAAATGAGACCTGCTGTGTCTTATATCTTCCTGCTGTGTATGTTACAAAATTTTGGTCGGCATCACCAAATCTCGCTCCGAGGTTTTTCAAAAAATTGGCAACCCTGCATTACAGTTCGTCAAAATAATAGCGATAGTAAACATTAGCTTTTTAGCTAGCATGTATTATAGTTGACATTACCGATTAAGCTCAAATAAAAATATACACTTAAGTAAATGACTCATTATATTTTCAAGATATTCACCCCAAAACACATTTAGAGATTCCGGTCATTTTACTTTTTTTCTCAATCCCAAAAGGTGTTATTTTTGGTGAATTTGGGCTTGAAATCTCATTAAATGTTCCTCAGAGGAGAGCACATCGCAAACTGAAAATTTGATTATTTTTTTTGGTCTGTGTTTTGGTTCTCTGTTTAGTTTTCTGTATTTGTCTTGTTCACATGTTATGATTAAGTTATTGTTTTCTTTTGTTTATTTTCTATTTTGGAAGAGTCTTTCTTTTGTTATTCTGTTCTTTGTTCTCCAGTTCCTCCTGCTCTCTGACCCTCTTTTTCTCTATCTGCCTTTAGTTTTTCTCACGCCCCTCTCAGTTGTTTATGTTTTGGTTTGTTCATTGTTTATATTTCATTCTAGTTTCCGATCCCGCGTTTATCCCTGGTTTGTTGTTCCACCTCTGTACCACATCAGCTCAGTTTCTGTTCATGTTCTGTTCCATAATCATCCAAACAATAAATCAATATTTCTTTCTTGCAATCCACCTATTCTCGACTTATAGTTACCGTTCCTGACAGAAGGATTTCATGTACTTGCTGCATGCTGATAACCAGATAAATAATACCCCTTGTATCATAACTTAAAGCACTATGAAGATTTTTGTTGGGGTTTCTTCATACCTGTATGTATATGTCTCGCACATACGTTGGCTTTCCTTGAGCTAAGGAGCCAGTCATAGGGGTTAATAATACATGTCTATGGCTATGTGAATTTAATAATTATCATCATTTATTAATATAATTATTAACAATGAAAGTTTATACCTAATAAATGGGGCAGCTTTACCCCCCCAAAACATCTACTAAAAATAACTCACCAGTAATGGAACAACGAATTAATAGATTATAAAGTGGAATTGAAAAGAAAGACGTAAAATTAAAAATATCAACTCCAACTAGTAACTGAATGTATGCTTAGTAAGACTAGGGGGCAATACTCTGTACAGTACATCTACCTGATGAATGTGTGTGGTGGGGGAGAAGGTCAAAAGATCTCTAACGAAGGGTCATAAACCCCAGGGAGTCGAGGGAGCTCCCTGGCCCACTAATGTAACCGGGTGGTGTATTAGTTGGAAACAGTGTTTTACATGAAGTGGCTGTAAATTCCCACTCGTTTAGGGCCATTGAACACATCTGTGCCCCATTTCCCGACCTCCACTTCCTGTTCACAGCATTATTGGGCTCATTAGGTTATATTGGTGCTGGGTGTGCCGACAAAGTTATGAGTGTTAGATCTGTTGTCATGAGCAGTTGGATCTCGGTCGGATGAGCCCCAGGAGGGCTGC
Organism: Orestias chungarensis; assembly: GCA_032876305.1. Lineage (NCBI taxonomy): Eukaryota > Metazoa > Chordata > Actinopteri > Cyprinodontiformes > Cyprinodontidae > Orestias > Orestias chungarensis. The sequence goes on along the minus strand of JAVLVB010000501.1, from coordinate 251,036 downwards.
TGCACCAGAATTTGAATTATGGATATTTGTGCTGCTGGATTAAGATAGCTGTTGTTGCAGCAAATATGCCCTCACAAGGTGCATATTTTTAGATGCTCTCGGTTAACTGACTTATCGGTCATTCTTAGAATTGAAGTTGTAGCACAAGCACTATAGAACTAGAACGACAGTTTATATTTATTGAATTAGTTATTTGGGCAAAGCTTTATACGACTGATTGGATGCAATGTGAGATTGTAGAAGAATCTATAAATAAAAAATATTTTGTATACTATTTCTTTTTCATCATTTTAAGCCAGTCCTACCTGGGTACTTTTAATTGGGAAACCCTAGGCCACTTGATATTATTTGAGAGGTCTACCAGTTGGCTTTAGGACCACATCCTCTGTCACAATTCCAGGTTATTTCCCCGTGTTACACTAACAAAAAGCTATCAGGCTAATTTAGCTGTGAAGCTAGATAATAGCAGGGTAAAACCCTGGTGGCAGAACTAGCTTCAAAGCTAACAGCTGATGTGCTCCGGCAAAGTTTGCATTAAGCTCAGAGGAAAATAGACTAGAGGAGGGTAGATTTACAGTGATCCAAGCCAATATGATGTGCTAGAGCAGCACATTTAAACAAGGCTATACCCGAATATAAGAAGCCACAGCTTCTTTATATAAATAGCAGTTTACAGTTGAGAGTTTCAGTGACAACCTTGTGCTAACCTCTAACTTTTATGTAGACCTGGTTTTAATAAACTTAAGTCTTACTATAAGGTGAATGGTTTGGATTGCTGATTTCTGGTCAAGTTTGGAGCTAGAAACTTGGAAAAACTTGGCCAGCAGGTGTAAAGGAAAGAGTTTTCCCTTTAAGTCATTGCTCAGGGCGAACGACCAGTGGAGTTGTGATGACTGATTATATTAGTGATCATTTTCAATCACATTCACCCCAAAACACATTTTGAGATTCATATACTGTTGGAAAGATCACAGCTTTCGCTCACCCATTTGTGCACTTTGAATCCATCCTCCCTGAAAACAGCACACCCACAACAACCAACTCTGGAGCCTGTTAACTCTACCTAGCTTACAAACTTCCAGTGACAGTTGGTGGAGTTGGTGGGGCTATAACTCCAAAATAGATGTAAACCAAGAAGCAACCAAAGGTATACTAAGTTATCACACCAGTGTATTTAAATATATGAAAAAAAGCAACATTGGAAGAAAACTTTTTGAGAAAAAAAACATAATTTCATGTAAAGGTTTACTTTTTGCACATAAATTTTGCCCTTCTGTCCTTGGGAGAAGCAAATATCTCAGTGACTTTATGGTGGAAGTTCTAGCTCCATTTATCTGTCTCTCCAATCAGCTCCACCTTTACAACTTGATCTGTCAATCAGCCGCAGTTTATAACAGACGGCTGTGATGTCAGTCCTGTGGAGTGAGGTGCATTCTGTTCTGTGTGTGGGAGATGTGTGCCCCAGGATGATCCTATCTTTTGCTTTGAAGAGGATCTACTCTGCATGTAGAACTTGTAAGTAGAGTCTTTAAGCAAAGATTTTTAAGGCTCAGAGCGGCAATACGTCACTGATGACAAACTAAACTACTTTACTCGTCATTGTCAGGGTTTTGATATTATGCACCATCTTAGGTTGTCCACAGGAGGTCGCCAGAGCTCCAGTCTGGCTGGAGCGTCGGCCCTCACCTGTACAGTCTACTTTTTGTGTTTTTGTTCCTAGTCTCTTTTGTCCTCAACTAATCTTAGTCTTTTATGCTCATCAGAATCCTGACCAAGTTCTCAAGACTCAGCTCCGTCAGTTGCTCTCCTCTGGTCATCTCCATCCACTTATAGTCACAGCTCCCGTCTGCTCAGCTTGATCTGCCTGCTCCAGCTGCAACTATCCAAACTGCCGCGAACCTCCGGGACAACCTAGCCACTGGATCATCACCGGAACTCAACCCTCTCGGTTCCCCTGGCATAACATTCTCCATTCAAGTAAGACAAACTCCTGTCACACCAAGTCACCTCTGCCACAACTCAACTTCTCTGTCCTAACCTTCAGAAGTTCCCAGTCTCCCGCCTGGACGTTCCCTGCCGAACCCATCTTTTGGACAATCACACCACAAATATTCAATAAACTCTGTTATTATTTTCACTTCCCAGAGCCTCTGTTACATGTGGGTCAGAAGCATTAAAAACATAACTTGTGAAATAAAATAATAAGAAGGGAGCGAATATTTTTCTTAGGGTTTGAAAACTTTTATTTTGTTGCTTATACAAGATGCTTCGGCTACATGATGTGTTTTTAAATACTTACTGCAATCTGAGAACATTGTGAAAAACAACTTGCTTTCACACGGCCTTGACTCACAGTATCAGCAGAACTAGAATAAATCATGCTACAAAAGTATATTCATTTCTCTCCTCCCTGCAGAAAAGGAACACAGAGAATATTTGAAGATGTACTTTCGTATTTGATATCTGCACCCTACAAGGTCACGTGATGAGCTGTGTATGAGAGAAGGCCTCTGAGCTGGGCTGCTCAGAACTCGCTCAGACGTCGTGCTGTGTGTGTTCTCCATTTGCAAATGTTTTAATAAACTTTGGGATGTAAAAGTTATCTCGTCTCCTAAGAAGTGTGTGAAAGGACTGGGAGCTGATACAAATAAGAATCAGCTTCCACAAATTGGCGTCACAAACAGGATCTCTCGCTGGACCAGCCCTGGGAAAGGGCTGATCACCGGGGTCTACTGAAATGTTCCTCCAATCTCTGCCAGGCCAGTCTGTTGAGACAGATGACTGTTCTAGATCCACCGAGGGGATCAATCATGCAGGGATAAACCACTGACTGACAGAGAATAAGCGCTTTATAAGGTACAGTAGGATTTTTCAAAATAAATCCGAGGGTAGGATTTTCAAAATAAATCAGAGTGAAGAGTTTTCTCCAATTAAACCCGAGTGTAGGATATCAGGATGTAAGGTCTCTTAAGGACCGAGTGTAGAAACTTTCGTTCCGAGTGTAGGCCGAGTGAAATATAAAGAGTGTATATTGAAAATAAAACATACGCGTACAAAAAAAAAGAAAAATTGTATGAAACATACTGAGTACGTGAAACGGTAAAAGAAAAAGAGTTGAGTAGATTTTAGAAGCCGAGAAATAAGTGAAGTGTGTTAAGTGTTGAAGGAAAGATCTCTCCCAAACATCTGAACCAGCTTCTGGAGCCTTGCAACCAGCGGCACCACCAGTTTTCACCCCCCCAACCGGCTCTACCCCAGTCTAACGCACCTAACCATGCCTCTACCGCCCTAAAACCCAAAGACTACGAAAAAAGCGCAAAAAGACAAGAAAAACAAGAATCCTTTTCTCGACATGACAGATGAGGATGACAATTGCGTCATGCCCATGCCACATGCTCTAAAGCCACAACCTCCACAAGCTGCAGCAGATGAACAGAAACATGAAATGGAAGACCAGGAGGAAACCGGCTATGTCCACCCTAGTGCTCCTGCAGGCCCATCAAGTTCAAAGGGATCCAGATGTCAAACCAAAAGTCAAAAAAAGAACAGAGACGCAGAGCCCATACTGTGGATCTCAGGGCCCAAGAACAGACAAAACTATTCCCAATGGTTGAAGTGGCCGGCCCCCAAAGACCCCAACTTGTGTACAGAGAGTGGGACTCACAGTAACTCCTGGAAATCTGCAAGAAGCATCTGCTCCCTCCTCAAAAGGGAGGCAAAGCTGTGCTTGATGTCATACTTCAGATGGTAAAGACTGCTCGCCCTATTAGATTTTTTCAGTATTGAAACAATGTTTGCATCTTGAAAAAATAATCTGACTGAAACTTGACATCTCTGGTCTTCTCTAAGTAGCTCCATCATTTAGCGGGGTTGGTCGGTCATTGTCTCACTGCTCTAGGTTGCTCTGGAGTTGGCTGTGGGGGGATCTTGGTGTTGGGGAAGCAGGCGCTCATCTGGGTCCATGGGTTGGATACCTCCTAGTTTGTGTGGCGTGTATCTGGTCCGCAGGTCTGCATTGGTGACCCGTAGGTTGTGCTCCTGCGCAATTATAATTGGGCCCTTTGTGGGGACCGGGGCAGCAGCTGCCTGTCTTGTCTGGGGTCTCCTTTGGGTCTGCAGTATTCCACATAAAAGTGTGGGGGTGGGTGGGATGGGTTTGTGCTTCTCTTCCTTGCGAAATGGTATTGGTGGGGCTGGAGGTGTGTGGTCCTTTGCCCATGTTCCCACCCAGAGTGAGTGCAGTCAGGACACCCCCCCATCTTTCTTACTCCCCAGCCACCTCTTGGTCGACCCGTGGGTGGTCTCCTGGGCTGGTCGTGGCTCTCGGGGTGCGGTCGCGGCTGCCATGGGTCGGGCGGACTTTGGCCCCTACTGTCCCCTGGTGCAGCTGGGAAATGGGGGCACCTTTTCACACCATCTGGTCCCATCTTCCGAGGGCAGCACCTCTGCTCTCGGTCTTACAGACCTTACTCCCCTCTCCTCTCTGGCTCAAGTCCACAACACTCACCCACAAACTTAGGGTTTTTGGGGGAGAGGCGTGGTTTCTGGAATGGGGTGAAGTAGAGCCACTCTACATGAACCGCTCTCCCTCATTCTTAAATGCACATTAGTCACTATTACATACCACAAAATCACACACACAGGGCGGTTGGGGCGGTGGCTGTGCTGCAGCTGGAGAGCGGTGATCATGTTGCTGGTTCTGCGTGGCTCCCGGCTCCTTGCATGTCTGGACACTGAGTGCTTGTGGTTGGGGCGGGGCTCGGGGGGAACTCCACTGTCTGCAAACTGTGGCATGCTTCCCTCCACATCCCCTTCCCTACCATTTTATTTACATCCTAGTCATCAACATTTTGGGCCAGAGGGGGGAATGGTCTGCAGGCTCTGGGCGGTCCAGACGGCGTCGGTGGGGGCGCTTCTTGTCCTAGGGGCCACCCACTGAGCTGCACCATAGGCTGGTCCCCCCAACCACCAACCCCATTCATACCTTGAGTGACTGTGAGTGAGTGATTGAGTGAGTGAGTGAGTGAGTATGTGTGATTGTGTATGAATGTGGGTGGGGCTTGGTCTTTGACTGGGTGGCTCCTCATGCTATTCCCGTGTGGGGGGGGGTCTTTCCCTGCCCCCTCCTCACCCTTCCTCACTGCTTGCTGCTGCACTCACCTGAGGACGGACTGGGCCCTGGGGTGCAGTGCTGAGGGCACAGGGGCTTGTATCGATCCACCCCGGCTGGCTGTTTGGGGTCGCCTGTCCCTCTTGGGTGTCGGGCGGGCCCTCTGCTGGGCACTGGGCGTTTGGGCCCTGGGTCCTGGGCCTGGCCCGTGCCTGGGTGGCGGGGGCCTGGCGGGACGGGTAGGGTGCTGCTCCTTATACCTTGGGGACTCCACTCCGTTGCTGCGGGGGTCTCTACCCCGGACCCCCTCTGCGGTCCTCTGGGTTGGTGCGTGGTGTCCCTGCGGTGGGCTGTCTCATCTCTATGCTCTTGCGTAGCCCCGTTGTCCTAGACCTTGTGCTTCCTCTGCTTTCTCTGGGCTCTGGGAGGGGATGGCAGTGGCCCTCTGTACCTATGGCTGAGCATAATTCATGTAATACCTACATCACAATTTCTGCATGCTCACACGCAATCACACACTATAGAGATCACAACCCTTTACTGTGCCGATCTGTTTATTAATAACACCATGTTTGCCTCATATTTATTTATGTGTTATGTGCTGCATACATTGCTGTCTTTGCTCAGCTTTCTGCTAATTATATCTCCACAGGTATTCATGACACATTGCAATTCGCAGTTTCCCAAGGAGGCTTCAGAAGCGATCTTGTTGCAGCTACTTTTTTGGTTCCTTTGTTTTGTTTGTTTGTTTTTGTTATTGTTTGTTTTTTACTTGTTTCCGTTTAAATATTGGTCAGTCATGTTTAGCTTTAGAATGTACATAACACCTCAGAAATCCATAAGCGATTAACGTATGGAAAACAAGGGAGGCTCTATATTTTTAAAGCCTCACTTCAAAAAGAAAATCTGTTAAGCACAACAGCCAGAAACTCATCAGAAAAAATCGAGTGTATGAAACATACTGAAGAAAAAAAAATTCGATTGTATAACAAAAAAACGATTGTGTGAAAAGAAATCGATTGTATGAAAAAATAAAATTATCGATTGTATGAAACATACTGAGTACGTAAAACGGTAAATAAAAAAGAGTTGTGTGTTTGAGCTGAAAGAAGTTCTGATCAGCCTGTATGGAATCCCCATAGTGGCACAAATGGACAATGTATTCGACCACAATCAACGGTTGAATCACCCCCCCCCCGAGGATCACCAATGTCCTCATTAGACTCGAATACCTTCTAATTGCAGCTATATCTATCAATCCTTAGTTCAATTCTGTCAGAGAATGTCAGCAGCACCCCAGAGAAAAGCCTAATTACCTTTTTCAACACCTCTTGGACCAACTCCGGCATTCGAGAACCTGATGACTGTCCTCAAGCCTCTTAACCTACCACGTTCGAGTCTATTCTCTGCCAAGCATTCCTCTATGGCCTTTTGGACCCGCTCAAAGATGCAGTAAAGATGTCTTACATTGGCTGGGACGAATATTGAAGAATCACAACTCTCAGCCAACATGCCAACCACACCTACAAGCACCACCAAGAAAAAGAGGGCAAGTAAAAACAAAAAAAAGACAAAGTGTTGGAGGACGCCCAGTTGACTCTTCTCCAAGCAGCCGCGACCTCCATGAATCTCAACGGCCAACAACCCGCTTCTCCAGCCCCAATGCCTGCGGTGGCTACCTTATTATCCCCCGAATCATGTTTCATATGTGGAAAAATGGACCATTGGTCACGAGACTGCCCACAAAGAAAGAGAAGAGGAGACTACCAAGGCCCCCCTTCCAGAGGCCGTGCATTCTACCAAGGACAGAAATTTAACCGTTGTGGCCCACAAGGCCCACGCGGGGGTTTCCAACCCCGTGGTCGAGGAGGTTACAGTAACCCTTGAGGCGGTTTCAATCCAAGAAGTAGGTACTCTACCTGACAAGCTGACGTGCCGTTGGAGCAACGCTCTGGACCGGTCGCTAAAATCGCAATTACTAACACATGCACACACAAGCTGTTTCAACCTACATGATATACACCTCAGATGGGTATAAATCATTGCCGTGTTTGACTGTAGTTGTAATGGGTAAACCTCTTAAATTTTAGGTTGATTCCAGTGCCACACAACCCCTCACTATGGAAAAGTGTTTACCAGACCCCCCCTTTCCGGTAAAAAAGATCTGTGATAAATGTCCAAATGAATGGAGGTTCGTTCAGGACCTTAGAGCCATTAATACTGCAGTGCGTGCCCGTGCTGCCATTGTACACGATCTTGACACAAATACCAGCTGGTTTTAATTATTTTACTGTTGTTGACTTAGCTAAGGCCTTTTTCAGCGTCCATGTTCACCCAGACTCTCAATTTTGGTTTGCATTTGAGTTTAAACAACAAGCATTTACATTTACCAGATCATGTCAAGGTTACTGTGAATCACCTAGTATTTTCCACCAAGCGTTAAGTGAAAACTTTTAAGGGCTTAAATTTCCAAAAGGCTGTGCCCTACAACAATATGTTGATGACCTCTCGTTAGCAGCACCCACGTCTGACCAATGTCGTACCCAATCATTCGGGCTGTTACAATTCTTAGCTGCTAATGGCCACAAGGCCTCCAAATCCAAACTCCAATTTGTTCAAGCCACTGTTATCTTCCTAGGTCATGTCATCAGTAAAGACGGCAGGACCATTTCTGAAAGCCGTGTCAAAGCCAATGTTTCTCTTCCTCGCCCACTAACAAAGAAACAAGTGATTTCCTTTTTAGGACTTTGTGGCTGCTGTAGGCTTTTTTTTCCTAATTTTGCTGAGTTAGAGAAACCTCTAAGAGAAGTGTGTCATGAGAAAGGATTACATATGGTTTCAGATGTTACAAGGTAAACCGCCGCGTGGAACTGTGTTCTCTCAGCTGAAGGTGCAATTGCAACAAGCTCCAACCCTAGGAATTCCAGACCCATCCGGTCCGTTTATACAGACTGTGGATGAAAGGGGAGGATGCATGACTTCTGGTTTTCTCCAAAAATATGGAGACAGGCTCAAACCAGGAGCCTACTTCTCCTCCAATTTTGATCGTGTTGCAGCTGGTTTGCCACATTGTTTGCAGTGGGAGCAGCAAATGCAGCTGTTACAGCTCCTAGAGACATTGTGGGTTATTCTGATCTGACTGTTCTCCATCCCCACTCTGTCATTATGATCTTAAATGAACAAAAAACTGCTCATCTGTCTACTGCTAGATGGCTACGTTATCATACCATCCTATTGAAAATGCCAAATATCACATTTTAACGGTGCACCATATCCAGCTACCTTACTCCCAACTCCTGAAGAAGGCCTACCGCAATGACTGCCTTGCAGAATTAGATGTGTTCTATTATCCTAGACCTGACCTACAACATGAACCACTGACTATGTTTGTTGACGGCTCTGCCTTCAGAGATCCTCACACGGGCAAGATTCTGAGCGGTTACACTGTAGTTACTGCAGATACTGTGCTGGAAGCACGACCTCTGCCTCAATACTCAACCCAAGCAACCGAGTTAGTTGCTCTTACTCGTGCATGCATTTTGTCTGAACACAAGTCTGTAAATAAGTATACTGATTCTCGCTATGCTTTTGGTGTTGTTCATGACTTTGGGACACTTTGGAAACAAAGAAAATATCTTAGAAGTGATGGTACACCCATTCTCCATCATCATCTCTTTGCTGCACTTTTATATGCCATTACTCTGCCCTCTGCTATTGCTATAATTAAATGTTCAGCACACACAGGCTCTTCTGACCCTGTTCCCACCGGAAATGCAAAGGCTAATCATGCTGCAAAACCTGCAGCCTCACTCCAACTGCCAGCTGTTCAAACGTTGCTATCTCAGACCGCTGACTCACTGCCCTTATCACTCGTTGACTTACAGTCCTTCGCGACCCCTTTTGAAAAAACACAATGGATTAGCCCTAATTGTAATCCCTGCCTCCCAGCTCATTTTTTCAAGGCTTTCTCTGTCCTGACACATGGTGTTGACCATGTGTCAAAGGAAGGAATGTTGAGAGAAATAGACCGTTACTCATACACCCAAAACTTTTCGAAATTTGCTGAAATTGACTGTGCAAACTGTGTGATCTGTGCACAAAATAATGGCTCTAAAGGTGTGAAGCTCTTAGGGCAAGGAGCACACCCACAAACAGCTGTGCCTTTCCAACATCTGATGATTGATTTCATAGCATTAACACCATGTGAAAAGAAACAACATTGCTAAGTCATCGTTGACATGTTCTCCAAATGGGTTGAAGCGTTTCCTGTACAACAGGCCACAGCTCAAAGTGTGGCTAAAATACTGTTAAGAGAATTAATTAGCAAATGGGGGATCCCAGAAAAATCTCAAGCGACAATGGAGCCCATTTTCTAAATTAAATACCCACATGGCTGACTCAAGTGTTCTGATAATAAACCCACTTACACACTGGTCTTACCACCCACAGAGTGGAGGTGCAGTAGAAATAGAAAATGTATCATTAAAAATAAGCTGATCCAAATATGTGATGAAACAGGCCTTAGCTGGGTATAAGCATTACCTTTAGCTCTTATGTACATGCACATGCGCCGCCGAAGGAAACATAACATGAGTCCTTTTGACATTCTCTTTGGATGTCCACCCAATCTAGGCCTGAGCCGACCAGATCGACCCATGGACACGACCCTGTGTGATGATAAAATGCTACAATATTGTGTGTCACTAACAGAACAATTGAAATCCATTAGGAGCCAGAACAAAGGAGGACTTCCAGCACCTACAACAACACCTCTGATCTCCAGCCTGGAGATTTTGTCTTTTTTAAAACATTCAGGAGAAAGAATTTGGAGAAGCAGCAGGTGGTTGGGACCGTACCAGATCCTGCTGACTACCCAGACCGCGGTGAAGATTGCAGAAAGAGCCTCCTGGATCCACGCCAGCCACTCTAAGAAATTCACGGGACAGTCACCCAGAGGAAAAGATCCAACCACCAGCACCTCTAAGATACTGGAGTTGCCAATGACTGCCTACTCAGTAAAACATTAGCTTCTAGCTGAGGCAGCATTAAGAACATGGACCATATGATGACCGCTCTCACAACCATACCTCTCGTCACACAAGACCAGGACTCCCCGCTCACCTTTTAGGACACCCTGCCCCAGTTTGGTTTTGTTGTTTTTGTTTTTTGCCTGATGTTCCGAGGCCTTGTTTGGCCAAGAAACAAGAGTTATTTTTGTTTCTTGGCCAATATTTCAAGGCTATCATGGTCTAAAAGCCCGGCTTTTCTCTCCGCTGGATTCTTCCATTAAGTTGCTCCCTGCTTTGTGTCCGTCCCTTCGTTGTTCTACTCATGCTGCTTCCATGTTCCTTCCGAGTTCCCTTGTTTTCCGAAGTCTTCTGCCTGTTGGTCTCTGTGTGCTGCGCCTCTCCAAGCCTTGCCATTAATCACTCTCAGTGCTCCGTTGTTTTCAGAGTATCTGTATCCTCATCCAAACTTAAAATAACTAATCTATTTATCCAACTTCAACTCTACCATCTGCATTTGGATCCACAACTTACTTGAACTGTGACAACAACAACCAAAGCTCTTGTTTCCCCTAGTCACAGTTCCTCCTCTGTTCCAGAGCCTAAGACTTCTGTGTGCAATTCCACAATCCAATTGTACATACTTTGTATATAAAACACATTTTCCTGATTCTCATCTCCTGAATTGCTTCCTAAATGTTGGTCAGAGATCAAAAGAAAGCAATAACAATTTGTAAATTTTTTTAACCACCTCATTTCTTTTTCTTGTTCAGTGAGAGAAATGTTGTCTATGTTGGAAGTGCAATGAATGCATCAAAGTCCAGTTGAATTTGTTTGGTGGAGATGCAAAGCAAAACTTAGGGAGGATCTCAACTTGGATTTGTTAAACTTCATCACCGAGAATGTTTATACACATATGCAGGTAGACCCAAAGAGAACCAACATCTTCTAAGCATGTCTTCTCATGTTTGGAAAGTATTCCTCCTTGAGAGAAGAGTAAAAATACAGCAGTGATCCTGACTTTAATGTGCCAAGCTGGACATCTCTGGGGGCATTATGACACGGCAGGTAAAGGGAGAACTCCTGTGCATTTCATCCTTTCATTTCATTGTTCTGAAATCTTAAAATCGCCTTTAAAACTCATTCAGTGCTCCTAACATGGACGAGTGCCTGCAAAGGTGATCAGCTGATCAGCTAGTGTGACTTCTTTCAGTTTTCCAGGTGAGAGTGTTGTTCTCCAGTTACTTTGAATGAAACTGCAACCTTATTGCGAAAACCTTCACCAGGCTTTGCAATTATGAACAAAAAAGCCCTTGCCTTCCAGTTTGGTTTTACGTTCATTAATCAGTGCAGTCATATAAACAAAAGCAAAATCTTTCATCCAGACCTCATCATAGAGCTTCGGGATGTCTTCGCCTATCTTCTCAAAAACCTAAAAATCTCTGCTTTCAGGTTCCAAACTCTTTTTAGCACTTTCCAAGGCTGAACCGTCTGACAGTTTTTGAATGCTCATACCCTGATGAAGTTAACTATTTTAGTTACATCGATAACATGGTTAATTTTTAGCACTGACTTTCACAAAAATATGCTGATGTATAATATAATGCAAAGATACCAATTTCTGATCTTAGTCACTTTATCTCGTATTTGTTACAAATTCTTCCTGGTCAGATTTTTTGAAAACCATCTGTTTGTGACACCTGCCAGTCTGTCCCATTTACATCCATCCATGCATTTACCTTCGTGCACTGATCACTCCTTGGCATTGTCCCTCTCATTGCTGCCAGCTACTCAGTGGATTTGTGTGAATCTTGGTTAAAAAAAGCTGCAGCTTTTAAAGCTTAGCTAGCAAAGCTTCCAATGTCCATGCCCTTTCACCATCACTCAAGTTTTTCTCTTTCTGTTTGCCGACTCAAATTGTAATCCCTAAACACAGTAATCTGCTCTCAACAAACTAAAGACACAGCTTTACCTTAGACTTCAGTAAATACATACTTAGCAGTCCATGTTTTGTAAAAATGCATTCAGCATCCATCTTTCTTTCTTTTTGCAGGAGCCCATGTTTCTGAGGGCTAAAGCATGGGGTAAAATTCCTCTTGTGACCTGCTGTTACACGTATTGATTTACATATTGCTTTATTATGTACATGAATAAAAAACTACTTCAAAATAAAAGCAATGAGCTTTACACCACCATAAGGTGAAATTAGATAAATCTGTTGTTTTGTAACTTCCACTTAACCTTACATGGACCAGTCAATCAAAGGGCAGATGTAGCACGGGGACAATAAAATGCTAAGATATGGCTTTGATGTATTGGAGTCACAAGGTGTACATAACTTGGTCCAACCTCTGGATTTACTTTCTCTGTTTGGCCACCACACTGGGGTGGGACCCTGAAAAAAAGCTGATGAACACCTCTAGGATAGTACAAAACTCCTAAATCCGGGAGACAAACTGGTGTCCGACATGATGCTGATAGGGAGGGCAGGACTTTTCTTTTTCAGAGAAGCCAAGTGTATCATCTTTTAAAACCTGTCAACAATGGATAAAATGTCAGTAAATCCATTGGGAGAGGTTAAACCTGTTACAAAGTCCATTGAGAGGTGAGACCATGGACATGACAGGACTGGAAGTGGCCATAACCACCCCAAGGCTGGGGGGAGGGATCACTTGGCTTGATTGCAGTGGAAGACTGCAGTGGAAGACTTGGAAGACTCAGATGGTTTTAAAAACTGATAATAATGGTGAGAGTTATGGCAGATGTTTATTGCCTTGTCAACAAGGTTTTCAGGAAGGAACAGACGATTCTTGTGAAAATCTTCAGGAATCGGTAGACTGCGGGTGGTGTCCCGCTCTCCAGATCGGGTGACAGATAGGAATACCGAGTCCAAGAGAATGAATTCACCTGCTTCTCTGGTCTCAGAATAAAATTCTTCAATGAATCTGGAAAGTGTGTCTGGTTTGAGATGATTCATCCTGGTTCTGATAGAAAGAAATAATTTGAACCGAACCAAAAAACCAAAGAGCTATTCTTAACTGCGATATCATTTAATTGTCTATAGTAGATACATGGTGTCAGGAAACCATTATTTTGCCCCTTGGAAGAGAGGAAGGGCAAATAATACCTGCTTTATAGGATTAATCAATGTATTTTCTCATGGCTTGGTTCTGAGGACAAGACAGTGAATGCAGGCACTCCCTTGGGCCTGTAAAACCAGGCGAAATATCAATGGCGTAGTCATAGGGTCATTGAGGTGGCAAAGCAGTGGGATAAGACTGACTAATTCTTAAGGACGAGGGTGCTGATAAACAGAGTGGCCCAAGAATTGTTGAGATTTCAGGAGAGTTTATTATAATGAGGGTTTTCACAGTGTTAACTCCAATGGTCAGACCAACCTTTCTAGTAATCTGAAGAGACTGATTAAGATGATGTCCATCCAAGGCCAGGATGTTTTGGGAGGGCGGGGTTGTAAAAGTTGGATTGGCAAAGATGTGATTTGGCAAAACATTAATTTATAGATTCAGTGTCTACTGAATCTTTAAATATTGTTTCGGGACTGTGACTCACTGTCTTCCCTCGGCATCTCAGACTTCGGATAATCACAAGTAACTAGCTAATCTTTTTACTTTCATTGAGACCTTGCATAAATACATCCATTAACATTTCTTGGTTCAATGCGCTATCAACATGAAATACAAAAGAAACAACTAATTCAGAACCATTGCAGACTGACCTCCAATGCTCACTCCAAAAAAATCATGGCCCCAACATTCTCTCATCTTCATCAGGCCCTTTAAGAAATGTGCAAAGAACATACTATATTGTTGACTCAGTAAAACAACACTGTGATTACTGTATTTGGTTGCAGTGAAGTGCAGAACATTAAACCTTATTAGGAGACCAAACAAAAATGGCCTTGTGAAGTAATATAAACTTATACAATATTGTGTTCATGTCTTTCAAGCCTTAAATTCATAGTACGGTTTTAATTACAATTAATCTGAAGTGATAACTCACATTGTGTCTCATAATTAACCCAATATTTGCTTGCACAACCTAATTCTATTCAGACAACAATGATAGATACTGGACTGAACTGGAGTCAAGCTACTAACTTATTTGGTGTTTGGGTTATCACGCGACTCAGCAGCAGAATGTTGCTTGGGAAAAATAAATAAATAAACAAGCATTATACATCTATAAGGACATACTTTTATATGTTTATTTGTACCATATTGTATGTCTGTGGACAGACAGACAGATGGATGGACGGACGGACAGACAGTCAGACAGATATATAAAGTGATTAATCCAGGTGTATCTGACCATTGTTGTTGTGTTTACTGAGGCCAGACACACCTTCATTGATCAGTTTGTCCAGTAATGACAGGAAAAAAAAGATCTGTACGTAGTAGTTGAGCTATGCAAATAGCTTATCAAGTCATTTTCAATAATCATCCCTAAACAGTTGAACATAGATGGCTGGATACCAGTACTCTGTGAAATACAGAATATTTTAATACCAGTATTAACAACTTGAGCCATTCCTATACTAAATATAAATAGAATATTGCGCAAACATGTTTAGAACCTAATTGAAAACAAATAACTTATTAGGTTTACACAAATATTTTACACACAAAGCTATTCACTCTCAGAGCACTGTCTCCTTGTGGCAGAAAAAGATATGCTTGTAAACCAGACCTTTCTTTAAAGCATCTAAACGGTAACAGTTTAACGGTTACGGTTTACTTCCTGCTTCCTGTTATATCTCCAATGATGCTTAGCGGCATTTGTGGTAACTTCTGTGACACCCTGAATGAGTTAGAAGTGTGAAATATTGAGGAGCCTCTGTGTGTAATTGCAGATCAATCATAGTTAAATCTGATAAATTGTTTAAATAAACCTCCTAAAATACGACTCTAAAACATTTTAAATTAGAAAAGATTGCTGACTATCCTCTTCTTATGTTTAGAAAAGGTTGTCTTTGGTGGAATACATAGTGTGTCTATAAATCCAGGCAGTCTTTAAAGAGCAACCCAATATAACTTTTGGTAGGTTGACTCAGCGCCATAGAGGGAGACTAGCTGTGGAGCTTCGGCTGCAGGGTTAGCGGTGCCAGCAACCCTGAGCAGGTGAACCTGGAAATGTCTGATCCCTGCCCAATATTGTATCATTCGCTGGAGGAAAAAATCCAGCAGTTGGGGGAATTAATTAAAGGTAAAGATGAACTGCTGAATGACTTTATTTCGGTCGCGTTGGCCAAATCCTACCAAATTTCTCTTTTGCACTTTTACGAATCTAGTGCTCCTTCTGCAACTTCCTGTCTTCCACCCTCCAACTTCGACACCGCCTCAACTCTACCGTGGCTCCATACCTGCATATCAATCGACCGGAACTCTTCTAGCAAGAGCCCTAAAATCATCATTAAAATAAATATGATATGCACAACCCAAATCAGAGGCCATTAAACAAAGCCTCACCTCAAATTAGGATATTGATCGGGACAAATCTATTGTAGATCAGCTATCTACCGACTGGGCTCGTCTGAGTCCCCGACCTAAAGCCCCTTTTCCTACTTCAACTCCTAGCTTGATCCAAGATTCTAAAAAATCATCCTGGACAGATGTAGGTCGTAATGGGAAAAATGGCAAAATTACATTTACTGAACATCCCTGTCAGCCACTAGAAGTCAAGAACCGGTTCTCACCGCTCTTTGCCAACACAGAGGAGCTTCCGTTGGACAAAGCTGCAGCCTTAATCTCATTTAGATTGGCCCCGCTCACTTCATCAGATGGAATTCTATCTGTAACTGACCTTTCTCTTCTGGATAATCAGAGCCGGCAGTTGATTCGGGGACCAGCTTCATCATCACGCCAAAAGCTGGTGAGAGAGGCTGTAAAAGAAACTGCAAAAAAGTCCCCGTTCCTCCTTTGAAAAGAACCGGTTGTACCCCAAAAACTGCTAATATTCTGCAGCAAAAAAGCTCGTTTGAGAGAGAAGGTTCTGGTCCTCACTGACGCACACAACCTGCACACTGAAGGAAAATCTCAGAGACCACTGTTTCCACCCTCAACACTGATCATCGGTGACTCTATAATCATATCTTAATGCAATTACTCACTGTATACCCAGTGCCACAGCTTTGATCATTCTAAGTAAACTCCAGGAAATATACCCATCCTTGCCCTACTCTATAAAAAGGATTGTTCTTCATGTTGGAACTAATGACACACTCCTTACATGCAGAACTCAGGATATTGCTTTTATTGATAATTTTAACTTATTCTGGGATCTTGGGTAACTCTTTTTGAGGGATGGAGTTCATCTCAATAACAATGGTAGCGGGATGCTAAAAACTAATTTGCATTATTGTATTTCAACGACTTTAGGTAATCAAAATTGACTATGTGAACACAGCCTATTTTTAGTGATACCTCCTCCACAATTTTTCCAGCTAAGTGTGTGCTTCCCTATCATGAAAATGAGGGTTTACAGATGGGGATTACAAATTAGTAAAATCTCCCTGATTTCAGCTCAGTGAAATCAACTTCTACTTTTGAGGGACCCTGAATAATACCACTTCTGATAAATAACAGACAAAAATTTGTGAAATCACGCATAGACAAAGAAGTCTGTAGACTGCAAAATTTAGTATCTATTCCACTTCAACCAATGTTGAAACCAAACAGAAATCTGAAAGCTCCATGCTGCAAATTAAATTTGGCTTTATTAAACATCTTGGAAGGAAAATTATTTTTAATTCATGACTTGATCATCATGTTGGTTTTTTGTTCCTGACTGAAACTTGGCTCAATCAAAATAACAGTTAATCTATTCTTATTGAATCATGTCACCCAAATTTTTTGCTTTATAAACCAGACAAGAATAGACAAAAGGGGAGGTGGAGTTGCAGTCTGCCTTCACTTGTAAGCAGATATATTATGTAATTTTTTTATCTTTTGAATATGTTGCCTTGCAACTAAACTCATCTTTTATACAGACCTCCGAAATTTTGTGTAAACCTCTTTGATGATTTCACTGAACTATTGTCCTTAATTTTGGTTGATTTTGTTCTTATTGTTGGTGATTTTAACTTTCATATCGACAATCCATTGGATCAAGACAGTAAAGAGCTACGCCAGATCCTGAATGACTATGGACTGCTCCAACATGTCCTGGAACCAGCACATATCATAGAGACACTTTGGACCTTATTTTTTCTAAAGGACTCATTATATCTAAACTTTTAGTGCTTGATGTTGCACTTTCAGATCACTTCTGTATCTTTTGGGACAGTTTTCTCCCTGCTCACAAAGACAACTACACACAAGTCATTTCAAAAAGATGCATCACAGAAACTACTGCCGATCAATTTATTCAGGCTTTTCCTTGAACTGCTATAAACTCCTGTACTTCTCTGAGTGGTCTAATAGACAACTTTATTTATAAAATTGAGAAGGTCATCGACACTATTGCTCCTGTTACTACAAAAGTAATCTCTGGGAAACGTAAACCACCTTGGAGAAATTTTGAGTCAGTTAGAAAAGGGAAAAAAGAGTGCCGGACAGCAGAACGTTGGTGGCGTAAAACTAACCTGCAAACCCATTTAGATATCTTCAAAAACAAAGTCAAAATTTTTAATTCTGAACTGAGAAATGCAAGACAGAGTTTTTTTATATTAATAATTATTGTGATCTGTTCACGATTGTTCAGAGATTGACAAATCCACCTTCTTCTGTTAATTGTGAATTTTTCTCCTCTGAGGCCTGTAACAAATTTGCCACCTATTTCATAAATAAAACTGTGAAAATAAGGGAGACAGTAATCTCCTCTGCGTTAGGAAAAAAATGTTTTTGTTTCCCGCCAAACATGACCCTCTTTAACCTGGTCACTCAAAAAGATTTGAGTTACACTTTACATCATATAAATTCATCCACCTGTTACCTTGACATCATACCTACTAGTTTATTCTAAAATGGTCTCATATGTTTTTGCTCCTGAACTTCTACAAATAATTAAAAAGTTACTCTCCTCAGGAGTCTTTCCTGAGGCTTTAAAGACTGCGGTAGTTAAACCACTTCTCAAAACACATACTCTGGACTCATCAATTTTAAGCAATCATTGACCAATATCAAAGTTACAATTTTGGCTTAAATATTATAAATAATTGTTTTCCAACAGAGTAATGGCTTTTTTAGTCCTGAACAACTGTTTTGATGTCCATCAATCGGACTTCCGTCAACATCACACTATTGAAACTACCCTTGTGAAAGTATTCGTTGACCTACGTCTAAACACTGATCATAATAAAATATCAATATTAGTTCTACTTGACTTGAGTGCTGCATTTGATGCAGACGATCATTACATTTTATTTTCTCAATAAGAAAATTGGGTTCGCATCTCTGGTGTAGTACTCAGGTGGCTTAAATCTTTCCTGTCCAGCAAACCCTTTTGTGTTTCCATAGGGAGCTTTAAATCCAAACTGAATGAAATTACCTACGGAATTCCCCAAGGGTATCCCTGCACTGACTCCCTATTGTTCAACGAATAGATTTTAATCTATTCTTTTATCTCCTTAATAGTTTATAAAGCACTTAAAAATAGAAAGCCAGACTACATTTCAGATCTTTTTCAACCCTATATACCACTCAGACTTTTAAGATCATCAGAATCAAACCTACTAACTATACCGAGA
This sequence comes from Orestias chungarensis, assembly GCA_032876305.1. Classification (NCBI taxonomy): domain Eukaryota; kingdom Metazoa; phylum Chordata; class Actinopteri; order Cyprinodontiformes; family Cyprinodontidae; genus Orestias; species Orestias chungarensis. The sequence continues at coordinate 232,216 of JAVLVB010000501.1, read as the reverse complement.
GTCAGAACTAAACAGGGTGAAGCAGCTTTTAGTTTTTATGCTCCAACACTCTGGAATAAGCTTCCTGCTCACTGTAAGACTGCCCGTACCTTAGGTTTATTTAAAACAAGATTTAAAAACTTCTTATTTGAAGTTGCCTACTCTTAACTTTTTAACTCTACTCATTCATTATATTTAAAAATTGTAATGTTTACTTTGTTTATTTTTAATCTGCTTGATCTTTTATTACTTAGTGTATGTATATTTTTCATTATTATTATTACTATCTTCTTGTTGTATGTTGTTTTCAACTTTCTTTTACAAGCACTTTGAATTGTCTTTGGCTGAAAGTTGATATATAAATAAAGTTGCCTTGCCTTGCCTTCAAAGCATGCAAGGAAGCTTTTCAAGTTGTTGAACTGTGAGATATTGTTCTTCCAGCTATGCAGCACAGGCTATTAGTCTGTTATGACCTTAATGCCGTAACAGAAGCTCTGTGTATTTCTGCTGTTTTAGATGTGGGTGGATTGTCTTGTGCTTGTAATCCAGTTTTGCTTTCTTGATGCTTTGGGGCAGGTTGGCATTTCCTTTTTTCAAAACCAGATTTATCTTCTGCTCTGAAGACATCATCTATGTCCCTTAGCTGTCTTTGTTTCTTGTGCATCTTTTTTAGAGAAGCATATTCAGGCGAGTCCAGTGTAGTGGTTGGCAGTGCGAGTAATTCAAGCTCTGTTATTTTCTCCATTTGTCAGGAAGCAATTCTGGGGGCGTCTGGGGTGGCTGTTCCCTGCCTGGATGATGTCGCTGATTATCCCTGTAGCATAAGAAGAGTGGATCTCCAGTCATTCGCAGCCAGATTGTTATCTTCTCAAGGAACCGTACCGCTCAGCTTCCATCCGACATCCATGCCCCTCTAGATAACCTTGTTGCGCCGCCGCATGACCAACAGACATCTTTGTTGTATCCACTCACCTGTACCTGTCAATCGCATCTGCTCACGAAATTTAAGACTGTTCCGGTTACTTCACACACTCAAGATGGAACCGCACTCACCTCTCTGTCTCCCTCCAGAGCTCCAGAACTCCAGAGCTCCCGGTTCCCTACGCCGTTCCCCTCCTTCCTCCTCCGGACCAGAGAACTCCTCCCGCACAGTCATCTCCTAATTTAATAAAATCCTTAACTTGCATTGGTCTCCAGAGTTCTTCCTGCTTGTGGGTCTGAGCTACTCAAAGCCATGACACCATTCATGGTCCATAACATTGCAAATCTTGCTTTTGCAGATGTTTTTCAGATCCTGTCGGCTGTAATTGTAAACCAATTTAGGTGAACATTTAAAACTTTCAGACAAGTACTTCTAATACACAGTTGGTTATTTTATAGGTAAGGAATCTCTTCATAGTCCATGATCACATAAATTCCTACATATAACCTAAACAACTTTAACTAAGTTGTAATCCTTAGATGCACTTTTAGATTAATTTATTATCTGTTTATATCCTTTTTTCATATTTTTATGCTTTAAATCTTGCCATTGTAGTTTATTACTGTGTTTATTCTTTTTATTCATTAATTTTTTCCTTTGACCTTCCTTCAGCTTAACTGACTGCTCCCAAATTAATACAGGTGTCAGTGTGAGTCTTTTTCAGTCACCTCTCCAGGTTACCACAGGGGGTCACCAGTTCTCAGATGCTGGAGCTCCCTCCACAGGTGCGCCTGGTTATCTCAGACGAGCTGGGCCAATATAAGAGGAGTGGTGGATCAGCTACTCGTATTATCTACATTTGGTAACCAGTTCTCAGTGCCCCTCTAGTGAACTTTGAATGTTTCTTGTAGTCTCTCGTAATTTGAATGCTTCCTGTAGTCTCTTGTATTTTTGAATGCTTTTTGTAGCCTCTCGTGTTTTTGCCAGCTGCCTAGAAATAGTTCTCCTGTTGTCTCATGTTTTTTGGCTTCACTACTTATTTTGCTACTTTGTTTTTTTCCCATGCCCTTAACAACCATTGTGTCTCCACCCCAGGTTTCCCCTTGCATCCAACGCATAATATCTGCAAGTTCCTCTCTGGCTTCCCTCACCATCTGGTTCACACTCCTCTTGGCTAAGCTCGGTCTGCCCGCTCCAGCATCAATCATCCACTGCTCTTACCTCCTCTGGATCTTAACCTCATCATCTCCACTGAAAAAAGACTCACCACTCACTCCTCCCTGGCGAATCCAATTCATCATCTCAAGTAAGATCGTTCCCTGCATTCATTTCTCAAATTCAACCGTTTACTCACCTCACCTGTCCTCACCCTCAGAAGCTCCCGGTTTCCCACATCATTGACGCCCTCAGTTCCCTGCCGTTTCCTGCTGCCCTGCTGTTGCCCGTTGCCGATCAGTCTGGATTTCCCTTTTCCCCAAAATCATCCTAAAATAAATCATTTTAAATATCTCCTGAGAGTTCTCTGTTCATGTGGGTCCGAAGCTTAAATAGCAAAATTACAGAATACTCAGGCCAAACGGACCCACAGGAAACTCTCAGGAGAGTTATTTCAGATCAGTCCGCCATGCTCCACTCCCACGAGTCCGTCCTCCGATCCCTTTCCGAACAACAGACTACAACTAACCAAACCCCTGGATAAAATACCTTCATTTCTTCTGAATCTTGTTCCTAAAGACGCGGATCTCACCCCCCCTCAGTATGAGGGCGCCGCAGCTTCCTTAACTCCGTCCCCACCACATCCGTGTAACGAATTTCCGGTTCCGAGTCCTCGAGGGGTTTTATTTCCGGTTCCGGAGAGGTACTCCAGAAGTGCTGGCGACTGTGAGGGCTTCCTTATTTCAACCTTGTTAACCTTTTGTTTTCTCTCAGTGTTCGTCTCTCCACAGTAACCACACCTGGCCTGGCGTTCTGTTAGCTGAGACAGCTTCTTGGATGAGAACATGGGCTGAGATGCTTCCAGTGACGTTCTACAACTGCTGCTATAAACTCTTTTATTTCAGTATCCTGTGCTTCTAATTTAGCTTTCTGTCTTTTCAAACCCCCAGTCGGTCGTGGCAGATGGCTGCTTGTACTG
>JAVLVB010000501.1:209309-222409 GCA_032876305.1 Orestias chungarensis | reverse complement strand
TCCTGTTAAAGGGGAGTTTTTCCTCTCCACTGTCGCTACATGCATGCTCAGTATGAGGGATTGCTGTAAAGTCAACGACAACACAAGCCATTGTTTCTGCCTGCTGATTCCAGAGGAGTGAATGCTGCAAGTCAATGACTCGATGCAATCTGTTGGGGTTCCTTAGATTGGAAACTTTTTCAAATTGATTTGTTAGAATCTATCCTTCATTTTAATTGATTTTTTGTAAAGTGCCTTGAGACGACACCTGTTGTAAATTGGCGCTATATAAATAAACTGATTCTTGATTCTTGATTCTTGTTCTGAGCCTGGTTCTGCTGGAGGTTTCTTCCTGTTAAAGGGGAGTTTTTCCTCTCCACTGTCGCTACATGCATGCTCAGTATGAGGGATTGCTGTAAAGTCAACGACAACACAAGCCATTGTTTCTGCCTGCTGATTCCAGAGGAGTGAATGTTGCAAGTCAATGACTCGATGCAATCTGCTGGGGTTCCTTAGATTGGAAACTTTTCCAATTTGATTTGTTAGAATGTATATTTGATTTTAATTGATTTTTTGTGAAGTGCCATGAGACGACACCTGTTGTAAATTGGCGCTATATAAATAAACTGATTCTTGATTCTTGATCTTTTGCTATGCATCGTCGAGTCATTCTGTCAGCAATGTTCTGTTCTCCAGCAATCAACTGCCAGTCTTTAATATCTCCAGTCTTTTGGATCTTAGCAAAGTCTGGTACCCACAGCTTTGTCTTTGGATGGCACCTTAAACAATTTGACTGTCCCCTAAATGGAACCATTTCTCCAAGTCTTTCACGTTTCTCAAAATAGTTCCTAAGTTTCACAAAAACGGACAAATGGACTTAAGGCAGAGTTGGAGTGAAATAAAGATAATTTTTTAATTAATTTAGTTCCTCCCTTCCCGTGTTCCTTAGCTGTGTTTGTTTATTTTATTAGTGTTGTTGTGTTTGTTAACGTTTGTATTTCCCGCGTCTCGTTTCGCTCGTCAGTTTGTTTACATTTAGTTGTCCCGCCTCTGCTCTCTGTTTGGTTTATTTCCGCGTTGATCCGTTTTCGGTTTGCCTGTAGTTCCCCTGTATGGTTCCTTTTCATGTTTATGTTCATTATTATTCCCTCACAATAAATTATTATTTACTCTATTCAACCTCTGCTCGAGTCATTTAAACTTTTCCTGACAATGTGATGTTTTTATTTTTCTCTTTTTTGCAAGATTTTATAATGTACTTCACATTTTGACTTTTACTCCTAAATTGTAAAAAAAACTTATTAAAACAGAGGGGTAGGAAAAGGTACACACACCAATGATCAGACTTAAAGATGACAGATCCCTCAAACAACACAACCTGCATATTTCCTGATTATTGTGAAGTACTTACATAGGCTGCTGATAAACCCAACGCTGCACATGTAAAACCTATTCGAAGTCCACAGGGAAACATCTTTGGAACCATGTCTATGTGGTTAAATTCCTCTTGGGCTGAGCCAGCAAACCAATGTGTTTATGAATTATAGCCCATGTGGGCTTACAGGTAACTAAAAAGAAATATAAAAGAAAAGAAAATGTTAAAGACAAGGCCTTAAGGGACATAAAAATAAAGAGTGGCAACTTTGGCATGTAATTAGTTGTCTAAATTCAATTGTTTTTGTACTAAATTAGCCTAAGGGAATTTTTATACTAATTAAATTGTTTCCTATAAATCTATTAAAAGTTAAAGAATGATAACAAATACCACCTCTACGAGCTGACCTCTAACTGCCTTCCGTCTTCTGGGAAATCATGGTTATCATTGCAGGGTCACTGATCTAGATTGATTTTTTTGAATGGCGGGTGAAAGGATAAAAGTTTGATAAAACAATTCATTTTATACTTACATTGATATACTCCTATTATAAAATTTTTTTGGTAAACTGATTTTCTATGATTATATTCTTTCACATATATCTCATTTTTCATTTCATTACGTAAGTTTGTTATTATATTTATGAATGGTTTTAAGTAAGTTTATACTAGATAATCTGAGTTCATGAGTTTAACTTCCAGGATTCATGTGTTTTGGAGTATAAGTGTGTGGTCTTACCTATAGTATCTTTGTATTTTTGTGGCTGGTGTTCTTAAGAATGTGTCTGATGATTTCTCCACACTTGATCCTTAAACATTCTATTAGAGTCAAGCCACCTGTGCTAGAAACCTTGAAGTCTTGTTTCCCTGCTGTTTGATACTTCCTGACATGGCCGGATGTAGACATGATTACGTGAGGGGGCAGGCAGAAATATGAAGGGGCATCTTCATCTATACACATTATGGTGACAATGGAAAGATATCAAGTAAAGGTGTTTATGTAGGGAACAATTTATATAGCACCAATTAACACCACACGTTATATTAAGGCATTTAAAATAAAAATAATTTCATCGAAACCACGAACACATGATAAATAAATCAGTTGGAAAAAGGAAATTAAGCAGATTGCTTTGAATGATAGAGTTGCAGCAATGAGCACTCCGAAATATTGGCTTGCATTGTGTCAATGACTTTACAACCATCTCTCATACTTGAGCACACATGTAGCAACAGCGGAGAGGAAAAACTCCCCTTTAACAAGAAGAAACTTCCAGCAAAACCATTTAAGTAGAGTAGCCGTTTGCCACGACCGAAGTTTGAAGAGATAGAAGACACAAATAGATGCAAAGAAAACTGAAAAAGAAGAGTTAATTACAGCAGTTGGAGAATGTTTTTCTGCTGCACCAACAGCTCATGCACTCTTACAAGAAGCTGTCTCAGCTAACAGAATGCCAGACCAGCTGTAGCTACTATGGAGAAAAAGCCAATGAGAGCAAACAGAAATTTAACAGTTGAGCTAACTGGAACTAAAGCAGATTAGACACAAGAAGAGGGAAGCAGTAGAGTGAGAAGTGGTCAGATAGTCATGCAGCAGCCTAAGCCTCTGGCAGCATAACTATATAAACTAGACAGGGTGTCGGCCTCATGGACTAAAGTTGGAAGCTGGTTTCACAGGACAGGAACTGAGAACTAAAATATCTGCCTCCCGTTCCAGTTTTACAGATTCTAGGAACCACCAGTAAATATTAAATATACAGGGATTCTTGTCCATAGTTTTGAATAGCTTAAAAATATGGTGGTGAAAAGCTGAAATAATTAAATTTCGTTAGTAAGTCAAGGAAGATTGTATTAAAATGCAAATGTACAGCTGGTAATAGTTTTTCAAAACCCAATAATCCCCTACAGTCAGTAATGTGTCAAAATAGGTAATGGAAAAATATCCCAGAGGCTCACCTGGTCCCTTTTTCATTCCTGTGTTGATTAAACCCAAAAATCTGCTTGGAGGAAAGAGTAGATTGGGTCAGGATCAGACTGCAAAATATTGTTTAATGTGGGTAGTATCCCAAAGTCATTGTTCTGATGCCATGATTTATAGACATGGGTTCTCAAAGGACAAGCCCTTATCATTAACAAGATAGTTTCTAGCAGCATATCAGAGCTGTATGTATTACTTGCCCTTTACTGTTCTGTTAAGCCTCCGCCGAGAAATTTCAATAAATATGAAGTGGACTATTCTTTCCCTTTTTTTACATTCCCTGCACCTAGAGTTGCATGTCATTTGCAAATTCAGCCTTTAAAGGCTTTCACTTATTGCAGATATTGCTTCATACAAACTCTATAAAGTCCTTATGGACCAACAGATCATTGTCAACATAATTTAGGCACATTCCTTCATGCCCAAGTGGATTACTGCAACACAGGTAAGGGCTTGATGACATCTGCATTTTTTTCTGATCGTTGATGAGCTCTTGAAATTTATTTCCTTATTGTTATTGAGCTTTTCAAAATGTATTTGCTCATTGTTACAGTCCTGTTTGTATTTCAGAAACTGGTCAAGGTTACTGCATATATGTTCATGTCCTCTAAAAAAGCAATCCCTCCTGGTTTGCCTCCTGTCCCTCCTTGTTCTGTCTTTATTCCTTCTGTCCCTTCTTCTTCATAGAATTTTTTCACCTGACTATACATACATTTTTCAAAAAGAAAAATGAACAGGGTGGTGTGCAAAATTGTTCTGCCTCTATCAATGTTTTTTTTCCCTTATTCTGTTCAACATCATGGCTATTAGAATGGCTTTCTGGCTGCCAGAGTTTTGCTCTCTCTTTGTTCTCTCTTTCTCCCTGTATGTGTGTGTGTTCCCTAATCTGTTTTCAAACATCACTCACATCTGTTCTCAATCTTCTAATCATCATCTTCACCATTCCACCTCCTGCTCCTCGGCATTTAAGCCTGGTTAATTCATTCACTCACCGCTCGATCGTCTGCTCACCTCCTGTCTCTCTGCTCCATCGCCTGCCGTTTCCTCACCATCTCCCAGTAAGCCTTTCCCCCTCTAACTCGCTGGCTATGTGTGCTGGTTCTCTTTTCCCCATGTTCTTTCTCGTCCGTTCCCGTTTAAGTGATTTCCTTTATGGTTTGTTTACTTGTAGTCTCTGGTTTTCCCTCGCGCTGTTTAAAGTTTTAATTCCTCAGTAGTTCAGTTGCTCCATTGTTGACTCTGGTTGCCTTCGTTATTGTTATTAGTTTGTTTATTTATTTTCCCATCCTGTTTTCTTCTGCTGGATTGTTTATTTCTATTGTGTAGTTCTTTCACGTTCCATAGTTCCTGCGTTCCGCTTTAGTTTATCCGTTTGTTTATACATCCTAGTTCCGGTCCCGCATTTAATCTTGTTTTATTGTTCCCACTTCGTGCCGCATCGTTTATGTTTCCCCTCTCGTTTCGGTCCCGCGTTTATCTCGGGTTTGTTGTTCTTCTTCCGTGCCGCGTATACTCAGTTTCTGTTTGTTCATATTCATCCTCACAATAAATCCTTCATTATTCTCACTATTCCACCTTTGCTGGAGTCATTGATCACATTACCTGACAGAAAAGTAGATATAATTCCAACTTTAATCTCAGAATTCTGACTGCAAGGCAGATGGGAAACAAGGAGCAACAGTTTGCAGCAATCAAGCAGGTGAATGCTGGATGACAGCTTGTTTTTAGAGGAATATATAAGAGTTAAACAACTTTTAATGAGCCTGAGTGGTTCCAGAAGATGCCATTTTATAAATGGAAGAGCAGAAGGTGAGTAAAACAAGGGAAATAGTTTAATATTAGCATGTTTATTAGCTTACATTGATGGGGGAAATGTTTCTCACAATGTTACTTTACACCATGAATAAAGATGTAAACACCTGTTTGTCATAATCTTGGAGAAAGTTTTTCTCTCAGATTGGCAGAATGGACCCGGAATTTGGCTATTTGGATTTCACCGTCGAGTAGGTCCAGTTAGAGACGGTCTCAAGAGACGGAAAAGTAGAGTCTGCCTAACCTAAACAAAGCATTGTTTTCCTGATACACCTCCCTTTTGAATGACCTTGACAGTCTACTATCCTCAATTACTCCTGGAAGTTATGTAAACAAGATGCTCTGCCCATGCCCCACCCATCCCTGTGACATCTGTGGAACTGTTCAAAATGCATTGATTGATAACATCTTCAAGGACACAGCATGGAATTTCACAGACTTACACACACACCCACACACAAACACATACCCATTCTACTTTGCCCTCACAGCACTGGATGTTTTTACTGCTCTGTGGTTTTTTTTGGTGCTTTTTATTTGTGCAGAGGTTTTTTTTGTAACTTCAAGCTGTATCCTGTCAAGGATAAAGTGTGAAATGTATTTATTTCCCTCACCTGTCCCTAATGTGGCATTTTCCTCCTCAAAGGCAGTGCTTACAATAGATGAGCCTCAAGATGAGGCAGCGTCTTGGTTATTGAAGGCTTGGCAGCAGCACCTGTCTCCCTATGTATGTACTGCAACGTTTGTCTGGATGGGTGTACTGAAACTGTAAGGCTAATCTAATCTAATCTAATGATTGGTTTAACCCAGAAACACAGGAAACTCTCAAGAAAACAGAGATCAGATAAATAATGTTTATTGAGTGGAGTGTGGTACTGGTTTCTGGAAACTGGAACAGAGTGAGCGGCACAGGAAATTTAAATTGCATAAAAAGCAAAAGAAAAGCAATGAGACAATTGGCTCTGAGAGGCAACGTCACATATTAGCAACTAAGTGCTGGTAAGGACTGGTTTGATCTGTGAAACATGGAATGTGAAATGTACATGAAGGGGGGACGGGAGATGGAGATGGGCCGAGGTTGGACTGACAATGGACTCTATGAGGTATGTATAAATGAATAGGGGAGACAGCTTCTTGGACTTAGCTATTACAGGGATATCTCGGAACGAAAGCCATACCTGTTGACTAGAAGAGCAGACCGGGGCTGTAAAACATTTCTTGTTGGCATATTTCTTGTTCTGTCCAGCGGTTTGAAGGATTGTAGCAATGGTGTCTCTCCAGATCATGTGGCTTTGTTTTATGTGATGTTGAACAGAGGTCACCGAGATATCCCTCTCGTCTGCAAAGAATACTGGTGGCTGAAAACCTATGGAGATCTCAAAAGGGGGGAGAATCCGGTTGCAGCAGAAATGTTTAAGTTGAGGTGTTGGTTCCAGTCGGACGGATTAGAAGAGGTGAGGAAACGGAGGGTGGCTTCCAGCTCTTGGTTGAGATCTTCTGTCTGACCATGGATGTTATCCGGAGGTGAGACTAACCTTTGCCTCCAAACTTGGGAGATGAACTGGGGGCCTCGGTCAGACAGAACGTCAATCGTGATTCCGTACAGGCGAAAGACATGTTTGACAATAAGACGGGCTGTTTGCATGAGCTTCCTGAGAGATATTAGGTGACAGGCCTTGGAAAAACGACAGATTTTAGTCAGAATTGTGGTAATACCGTGTGAGACCTTTTTGGGTTGCTTTTTGGGGAGCCCCTCCTTCCTGCAAAATACGCAAACTGCAATGTAGTGGGATGTGTCTCCACAGTAATAGCACGTTCGGGATTGCATCCTCCTCTGCCATTCCTAAAGGGTAAGTCCGGTTTGCCAGACCTACATGGGTTCCGGCTTAGATAGTTTAAAGACTTCAGATGAGGACGGCTTCTGAGTTGTACCAGGACTAGAGGGAAGAGACTGACTGGTCGTGTTAACCTGGCTGGCAGCGGCTCTACAGAAAGCCCTCAACTGGTTTCTTTCCCTCACCATTGTTGGGATAAAGGCTAGGCTGGTTTAAATTGTATTTGTCTTATAGATCCCATTGTAAGGTTACATGTGGAATTCCACAGGGTTCCGTACTTGGCCCAATTCTTTTTTACTATATGCATTCTCCCTATTGGTAAAATCAGACAGCATGGTGTTAATTTCCACTGTTATGCTGATGTGACACCACTTTATTTATCTATAAATCCTGATAAATCCAGTCAGTTTGGTAGATTACAGGCATGTATAGAAAACATAAAAGGTTGGATGACTTTGGATGAATGTTTTGCTCTTAAACTCTGAAAAGACAGAAGTTGTTATCTTTGGACCAGAACCTCTAAAAAGAAACTGCAATTAGTCAACCCCTAAAACTGGATATTATCAAACTGGGCTCTGGTAACAATCTAAAGAACCTTGGTGTTATTTTTGATAAGGATATGTGTTTCAAGTCCAATATAAACAGGTCTATAATAATTCCTTCTTTTACCTTAGGAATAAAGCAAAAATTTGAAATATTCTCTCTAGGACTGATCCTGAGAAACTACTCCATGCATTTGTTACTTCAAGGCTTGACTATTGTAACTCTTTATGTGCAGGAAGTTTGCAAAATGCAGTTAAAAGTCCTCAGTCCCAATGAAACTTAAAAAGAGAGATCATATCTCCCCAATTTTAACTTCCTTTCATTGGCTCCCTGTCAAACTTGGAATAGATTTTAAGATTCTTCTGTTGACATATAAAGCCCTCACTAATCAAACTCTATCATATATCAGAGATCTGATTACTACTTATGTCCGTAACAGAGCACTTTGCTCTCAGACTGCAGGTTTACTGTTGGTTGAATTTCTAAAAGAAGAATGGGAGGCAGATCTTTTAGTTATCAGGCTCCTTTCCTGTGGAACCAGCTTCCAGCTTTAGTCGTGAGGCAGAAACCCTGTCTAGATTCAAATCTAGGCTTAAACCCTATCTATTTGATCACGTTTATAGTTAGGAAGAGGTAGAGAACAAAGCCTAATCCGGTTGGGGGAGGAACTCAGTCTTGACAGACGGTTCTCCTTTGCTCTACCTTCTTCATGTCTCACTCTTTAGGGTTAGGTTATTAAGTTTTTCTATATTATTATATACATATTATATATATATTATGCTGCTTTAGGCTTAGACTGTTGGAGGACAATCAGACCACTTTTCTCTCCCCTACTTTTGTCCTTTGTCCAATCTGCTTTAGTTAACATTATTTCAACCTTGTTAACCTTTTGTTTTCTCTTAGTGTTCTTCTCTTCATAATAACCACAGCTGGTCTGGCGTTCTGTTAGCGGAGACAGCTTCTTGGAGGAGAACATGGGCTGAGATGCTTCCAGTGACGCTCTACAACTGCTGCTATAAACTCTTTTTTTTCAGTATCCTATGCATCTATTTTAGTTGTCTGTCTCCCCCAGTCGGTCGTGGCAGACGGCTGCTTGTACTTCTACTACTTCCAGGTTTCTCCCCAGGTTTCTTCCTGTTAAACGGGAGTTTTTCCTCTCCACTGTTGCTACATGGATGCTCAGTATTAGGGATTGCTGTAAAGTCAACTACAACTCAAGCCATTGCTTCGGTCTGCTGATTCCAGAGGAGTGAATGCTGCAAGTCAATGACTCGATGCAATCTGCTGGGGTTCTTTAGATTAGAAAGTTGTTCAAATTGATTTGTTTATTATGTATCTTTGATTTAAATGGATTTTCTTGTAAAGTGCCTTGAGACAACATATGTTGTAAATTGGAGCTATATAAATAAACTGATTCCTGATTCTTGAAAACACCTCAGAAATAAATAATTAAGTTATTGGAAGCAAGGGAGCCTCTCTATTTTTAAAGTCTCACTTGGAAAAGAAAATGTGTTAAGCACAACTATGGCAGCCAGAAACTTATTCTACTAGCCATGATGCTGAACAGGACAAGTAAAAATAACAAATAACTTTTAGGACCCGCATGCAGTACCTCTAAGGACAACCTAGGGGTCGCGGACCCTCTGTTTAAAACCTCCGGTAATAATATTAATTAGTCTGCGCATATTAGTGGAAGACTGTCTTCCCATTATGAAGTCTGTTTGGTCTGGATGTATGAAAAGAGGTGTTAATTTTTCCAGTCTTCTAGCAAGAGCTTTTGAGATTATCTTCAGATCTACATTTATCAAGGATATTGGACGGTAACTGGAAGGGATCTTTCCCTGGTTCCTGGAGCAAAATAATACTAGCAGAATTCATATTTGAGGGAACTTTGTTTTTCTCCTTGATTTCCGATATCGTATAGAATGTTGGTGCTAGTATATTTGAAAATTCCTCGTAGAACTCAGCTGGGATACAATCTGGCCGAGGAGCTTTATTGTTGAAAACTGTAGTAGGGCTTCATGGAGCTCACCAATTGAAAGAGGAGAGTGTAACAATTAATGTCGAAAAGAAATTCCTCAACTTTTATTTTGATGGGTCGATATCTGATGGATATCTGTTTGATGAATATAAGTCTTTGTAAAAATTCATAAAAAACAGATTTAATTGCATCAGGACCATGGGTAAAAGATCCTTTTGAGTCTCTGATAGACTTGATAGTTGCTTTATCTTTATTCATTTTTAACTGGTTTGCAAGGAATTTTCCAGATTTGTTGACATGTTGAAAATTTTCCAAACAAAGTTTTTGAACCATAAACTGTGTTTTCTTATTTTCATATTTTTTAGCCTTCTCACCCACATAAAATTTAACAGAGTTTATTGAATAATACAAAATGTACTGGAAACAGCCCTGTGATGGACTGGCGACCTGTCCAGGGTGTACCCCTGCCTCTTGCCCGTTGTAAGCTGGAGATAGGCGCCAGCAGACCCACTCGACCCTAATAGGGACAAGTGTGTACAGAAAATGCATGGATGGATGGATGGACTAGAAACAGGAATGACTGGAACGACACGGGAGACCGGGAGCCTCTGGAGAAGGAGGACAGAGAAGGTGAGTATTGTTCTGGTAAAGCTGAGAATAAATATAGATGAGTCTTACTTAGAGAACCGATGGAAAACCGCCAGGGAGACGCAAGCGGGTGGAGGGTTAGTTGCTTGGAGTTGGAGGTGAGGTTGTCCAGAGGATCACTGTGGTCTTGCTGTGAGTGCCAGAGTTCGAGCTTAGGTTGTCCAGGAGATTTATTTGGTTGTACTGTGGATGCTGGGGCGGGCAGATCGAGCTGGGCAAGCGTGATGACCAGAGTAGTAGATGATATCCAGAATGTTATGGAGGAGTTTGAGCACAAAAGGAGCCTTGAGAAAACCTGGGTGGAGCGCACGAGAAAAATTACTGAGGGATTCAACAAGGGAAAAACACTGGAATTCAATGTGGAAAAAACACTGGAGAGCAAAAAGGAAATACAATAGTAAGCAACAGGGAAAAATATTCGAAAAGGTCTTGGCACTGAAACTCGAAACATTAGCAGCTGTAATAAACACTCGTCATGTATATGGTCCACCACTCCTTTTAACCAGCGCAGGCTCATCAGTATGAAATGTATGGGAGCGCCATACTTCCCAAAGACCAAAATCGTTCATTCATTATTTAATAAGTATAGTGTTTCTAGTGTTTCTAAGCCTGTCCACAGCTGCGTCAAAAAACATGTGCCAATTTACAACACATATCGTCTCAAGGCACTTTACAAGAAAATCAAATAAAATCAAAGATACATCATAACAAATCAATTTGAAAAACTTTCCGTTCTAAGGAACCCCAGCAGATTGCATAGACTTGCAGCATTCACTCCTCTGAAATCAGCAGACCAAAACAATGGCTTGTGTTGTCGTTGACTTTACAGCAATCCCTCATACTGAGCATGCATGAAGCGACAGTGGAGAGGAAAAACTCCTCTTTAACAGGAAGAAACCTCCAGCAGAACCAGGCTCAGTACAAGCAGCCATCTGCCACAACAGACTGGGGGTTTGAAAAGACAGAAAACTAAATTAGATGCACAGGATACTGAAATAATAGAGTTTATAGTAGCTGTATGCGCATCCGTGTCATTCCTCCACTCTGAGCGACAATGTGTGATCTCATCTATATAAACAATATCCATCCATCCATCCATTTTCTATACACTCTTGTCCCTGTTGGGGTCGGGTGGGTCTGCTGGCGCCTATCTCCAGCTTACAATGGGCGAGAGGCAGGGGAAAACCCTGGACAGGTCGCCAGTCCATCCCAGTATAAACAATATCCCACTTTACTATAATGTTAACACAGCTAGATGTGGACTTTCAGTGCAAGAGTAACAGTGCAAGAAAGTGTGAAGGGGAAAAAAGAAAAGTCAGGAAAAAACCTAAACAAAACAATCAACATTATTATTACCTTATGTATGACAGGCGATGATTTAAACCGTTACTTTATATATTTTTGTCATGTGTGTTTGGTTTGGTTCTGTTTTCTTCCTGTGTCTCGTCACTCCGCCTTCATTCACAGCTGTCAGCAATAATTCACTCATCTTTTCCACCAATCACACCCCGGTTCTCAATATTTAAGCCACATGCAATCATGCACTCACCGCTGGATCGTCTGTTTTGTTCCCCGTTGCTCCTAGCCTTGCCTGCTCGTCTCTCCTCGCTATTCCTTGTTGCCTCTAGCTTTGCCTCCTCGTCTATCCCCGTTATCCCTCATTACCTCTAGCCTTGCCTCCTGCATCATCTCCCTCTGGTCATTTCCCTGTTGTCCTTCCTGAGTTCCTCCTCTGATGTCCTCGCCCCTCTCTCTTAGTTTCTAGTCCATATGTCTCTGGTAAGTCTCTTGCGCTAGCTCTTAGTCCTGGCTCGTCACCTCGGTTCCCTTGTCTCCTCCCGTGTTCCTTGTGTGTCTTAGTTTCCTTAGTCCCCGGTTCCTGTGTACCCCCCCCCGTGATCGTTATCGTTATTGTTATTAATTGTATTCTGTTAGCCTAGTTCTTCCCTTCCTGTGTTCCGTGTTAGTGTTTGTTTATTTTATTAGTGTCATTGTGTTTGTTTATGTTAGTTCCTACGTCTCTTGTAATTTCATGTTTGTTGACATTTTTGTAGTTCCGCCTCCGCGCTCTTTTGTTTACGTCTCGCATTATCCGTTTGTGTTCCCTGTATTGGTTCCGTTCGTGTTCTGTTCACATATCATCTTCTACAATAAATTGTTATTCATCCAACTCCACCTCTGCTCGAGTCATTAGAACCTTTCCTGACAGTACGATCCAGCCAAGATCGACTCGAGCAGAGATTCACATCCCCATCCGGTTTACTTCCGCCTTCCGCCTTCCGTCATGCCTTCACGCTCCTCCCGCCGTAAGCAACGCCGCTCACCGGTGGTTGCGCTCTCCGACGCCCCGGCTTTCCCAGAGTTTCCAGCCGGGGGCGGAGACTCAACACCGGTGAGTCCCGAGCTCATTCTTTCTTCCGTGTTGTTTTCTTCGCCTCCAGTTCCTTGTTCCTCTTCGTCTCCCGTCACTTCACCGCCCCCTGCCGATATAATTTATGACTGCCCCTATTTAGGTCCCCTCACAGAGGATTTTGATTTCACCTCGGTTTTTTATGATTTCCAACACAACACTGACATGACTGACATCATCACTGACACCCGTAATTTGTTTAACCGTGCACTTAGAGCCAGAAACCCATCCAAGGAGATTATTTATGACTGCCCATATCTAGGACCCCTCACTGAGGACTTTGACTTCCTTTCGGTTCTTTCTGCGTCTCGCTACGACCCGGACATGAACCGCATTGTTTTTGGTTCCCTTCGGTGTTTTGGACGTGCCCTTAGAGCCAGGAACAAGGGCTTAGCAGCAAGAGCAGCCTCTTCTTCCCCTCTTTCTACTCTGTCTCCTTTTTCTGTTTGTCCGTCGCCAGCTTTCCAGCCTCCAGAGCTCTCGCCCCAGGAGAAGCCTGCTACATGGGCAGAGCCTCCGAAGGTGGAGCCAGCCAGGGAG
>JAVLVB010000501.1:125663-196770 GCA_032876305.1 Orestias chungarensis | reverse complement strand
GATTGTAAAGGAGGAATATATGCCCCACATTTAGTACAGAACCTAATGTGTCAAGGAGTGCTGGGGGCTCCAGACTCATCCGGACAAACGAACAGGCACACAGACACAACCACACAATCTCCCCCTAATGCATACAAATAAATCAAGAATTAACAATACATTTCATTATTTAGCTCCAATACACACGGGTTGGAAAACGGAACTGAAATACCTGTCATTTTTGTGCGGGAGGTTTCAATGGTTAAATTGGACCAGCCTGGTGGCCAATCTCCATTAATTGCACATTGCTCGAGCAAAAGCAGAGTGTGAAGTTCCAATTAGCAGGGTAATAGAACCATGTTGCTCAAAATATTGCAATCCATACAACATTATCCGTGACATACCAGAGTTCAAAAGAGGAAGAGTTGTCGATGCGCATCCTGCTGGTGCATCTGTAACGCAGACAGCAAGTCTTTGTGATGTATCACGAGCCACTGTGTGTAGGGTAATGTCAGCATACCACCAAGAAGGATGAACCACAACCAACAGGATTAACTGAGCAAGAGCAAGCTGTCTGAAAGGGATGTTCGGGTGCTAACACAGATTGTATCCAAAAAACACAAAATAAAAGTGTACGACCGGAACTCCACAGGGTCAATATACACGACCAAGCTACTATAGTCAAACTTTCGGTCACTTGTGCCAATGGTAAATGTTGGTTTCAATGGTGCAAGGAGCACAAATCTTGGGCTTTGGATGATGTGAAATGTGTATTGTTCTCTGATGAATCCACGTTTACTTTACTTTTGGCTGCCCAGAGAGAAGCATGGGAGTGGATCATTCATGGTTTGGGCTGCCCTATCATGGCATGCCCTTGGAACAATACTTATGCTAAATGGGGGCATCACTGCTAAGAATTACCAAACCATTCTGGAGGACCATGTGTATCCTGTGGTTCAAAGATTGTATCCTGCAGGCGGTGTGGGAACAATCATCTGATCTTGAATGTGAACAAAACAAAAGAGATGATTGTAGATGTCAGGAGAAACAGTGTCAGATCAACCCCTATTGAGGAACATAAATACCTCTGTGTTTATCTGGACAACAGACTGGACTGGAGACTCAACAGTGAAGCCGTCTACAAGAAGGGACAGAGCTGATTTTACTTCCTGAGGAAGCTAAAATCCTTTAAAGTTTGCAGTAAGATGTTGCACATCTTCTATAAGTCCGTAGTTGAGTGTGGCATCTCCTCTGCCATCATCTGTTGGGGCAGCAGCATCAGAGCAAGGGACTTAAAAAGGCTCAACAACCTGATAAAGATGGCTGGGTCTGTTCTGGGGACAAATGTGAATCTCTGGCGTTGGTGATGGAAAGAAGGATTTAACATAAGATCAAGTAAACCCTAGACAACCCTGAACATCATCTTCGTGAGACTTACTGGAAAACAGAGTATCTTCAGTCAGAGGCTTCTGTAACTCAGTTGCAACACAGAACGCTACAGAAGAAATTTCCTGCCCACAGCCATCACCATCTACAATAACTCCTCAGTTGAATTAAATACTCCCAACACCATTTAATTTCCCTTAAATAAATAAATAAAGTATTTTTGATTGATTAATTGATTTGATGGCAATGCACCAATACACACACATAGACTGGTGAAAGAACATGAAAATGAAGGTGAACATATCCCATGACCTGCACAGTCTCCAGATCTAAATATTATTTAGCCACTTTGTGATTTGGAGGTCAGGAAACATTTTCCTCCACGAGCACCACATCATGACCATGCCACTATCCTGGTATAAGAATGACTTAAAATCCCTCTGACCAGCGTGCAGGACTTGTGTATGCCATTCCCAAGATCAAGTGATGGTGTATTTGTCTGAAAACATTTTTTTCAGTTTCATTGTCCAACCTCTGTACAACAGATGACATCTCAAGGCACCCTAAGTGAAAAATCAATTCAGATCATAGGTACATCATAACAAATCAGTGTTAGATAAATTCAAGGACTATGGCTTCAGGATCTTCAGCTTCTCACTCGCGCAGAAAACAAGGCTGTGTCAGGGTGAGTTCTTTAGTGCGTTTCACAGGTTGTCCACGGGGGGTCGTCTGAGCTCCTCTGAGAACCTTCTCCACCAGCTCACCTACCAGGTGCATAGAGTTAAGGGCTTCAGCTGAGCAGTACAGAAGGAGCAGCGGATCAACTACTCATCGCCTGAGTATTAGTTGCTTATGGTAAGCTTTTGTCCTCAGTGCCACTCTCTAGTGTTATTGCTCTCAAGTTTTTGATACTTCTACTCTCTTTATTTTGTAGTTCAGTTCTATATGTCTCAAGTTCTCCAGTTTTCTAGTTATTTATTTGATACTTTGTTTTCTTTTGTGTCCTCACCGTCTTCTGTGCTCTCCCCCCGGGTTACAACCATCTCAGTGCTTACTCAGTATCAAGATTCTCACCGGTCATACAAACCTCTGGTCTCATCGCTCTGCTGGCGCAGCTCGGTCTGCTCGCTCCAACAACTCCATCTGCCGTGCTAACCGCTGGGACAACCTTCCAACAGGATCTGCCTAAAGAACTCACCACTCACTCCTGGCGTCAACCTCACATCACCAAGTAAGACCGTTCCACATTGCTTCACGTTCTCCCTGCATCATCTCACCTGTTACACTTACCCCTCCGGTCTCCCACGTCTTTCCCGTCCTCCACAGAAGTTCCCCACTGATCTGTTCCATGTCTGCTGTCTCTGGTTCCCTGCCGTCCCCGTCATCGCAGCTCCTGGATTCATTCACACCCCACCTTTCAATAAACTCATATTATTTTACTCCTGAGAGTCCTCTGATTTATGTGGGTCCGAAGCTTAAATACTATGACAGGCTGAATTCCAATGTTCTCTCAGAGTTTGATATCTCTCATAAAGTACCTCCACCAGGGCTAGACGGGCATCTAGACTGGTTACTTTTTTTTATAGACTGCAGGACATCAGTGATGCATTTTTTCTGGACAGACAGTACTGGCCTCTGAGCGGAAGCATGTATTTATTAGTGTGGCCATTGTTGGCCTCCTCCTTCTCCTTTCAATGAAGGAAAAAGCATTTTCATTTCTTCAAAGTTTTCTAATGCTTAAAACATTAGTAGGGCTTTACAGAGTTTTAATGACATAATGAGGTATTCAAAGTGCCCTTAAGGAGTCTTGAAGGCAGTGTTTTACTCATCTCCCTGGTGAATCCAGACCAGGTGGTAGGTTTTATGGAGGTTGAGTTTTTTTAAAGCACCAAGATCAAGACTCTGCTGTCAGGGCATAACCAAAAGCCCGGATCCGATTGCCTGTCCTTCACAAAAATAACCTCTTCAGAAAAAGTTATATCCGCCTCACACAGTTCTCTCATCATCATCCTCAAGAATAGTCATGCTGTTTCTTCCTGGATGGGGGTCGGACCCCATAATCAAACTATGACACTTTCAGATTTCAAGAGAGCAGATGTCTATTTGGATTGAATATTTTGGACTGTGGCTGATTCCTTTATTATCCTTTCTTTTGAAACATTTTTTATAAGAATGTTTAAATACAGAAGGGTTTGTTTTACCAGTTCTTTCTCTGTTCTTATTAATAGCAGAAGTTCTATGCACTTGTTATGGAAAACATATTTAATTGGTCATGGTCTGCGCTGGTTTTTGTTATCTTTTTGTTGTTTTTCTTTTATTTGTATTAGTTATTTCATTATGTGTAGTTCGAGTATTTGTCTTTAGTTTAGCCATTACTTAGTTCTACGTCATGAAATATGTTCCCTACTTTAGTTGTTCCCTACTCATTTGTCCCTGGTGGCATTCACCCCTCCTTTGGTTTCTCCCAGCCTCTCTCTTTCTCTGCCACAGCCTGCATCTTATTATCACTCACATTTGCACCCGTTTAGTAATCAGTTCCTCTCCATTGTTCATCTACTCTTCCTCCTAGTATATAAACTAGGTTCATCCATTTACTCACCTCCGGAATTCCTTCATGACCATCTCTTTCTCCACCTTGTGCCTCTTGTTTTCTCTCATCTCCGTGCTGCACATCTAGTTCTCAACATCTCTCTTTATACTGTTCTTGACTTTTGCTTCTCTTTGCCAGCCCTCTATTTTAGCTTCTTGTTGTTGCCACTGCTTCTGTCTGCTGCTTCTTTCCACATTGCAATCTACATCCCCATTTGTTCAGTTATAAGTCTGGTTAATGTCATCAGTTCAACCTTTTTCTTCAATAAACATTAATCTTCATCCAAAAACGTACTCTATATCTGCATTTGTTTCCACCACACATTTCCTGACACTTAAAGACTGTGACCTAAACCTCAGCTATTTTCTTCCTATAGTTATCATTAGCTTTATATCCACAATGCATTAGAAATATGAGTGAATTTCCTATTTCATACAACCTGTGTGAAGCTGTTTAAGAAAATACTAAGAAATAGGACTAAGATATAAACTAAAGATTAGCAAGTTTTTGTGATTTTATTTCATTTGCTTTTATTAGAGGCGTTCCCATACAAGTTTTCACTTCAAATACGATATCAATATTTCACTCTTCAGTATTCCCCGATACCAATATTGACCTGATATAGTATGAGCATGAATAATGCAATTTTATTAGTTTTGTAGTGTGACGTGTAAGAAAAGGCTTGATAAAGTGATATTACTCAGAGAACAATTATTAACAACAGTAGTTATGACAAAAACTGTTTTAACCTAAAGGCTGATATCAAATATCTATCATACTTGGGTTTTCTTATTATTATAGCAATTGTAACTGAAAAAATGCATGTACACCAACATCCACTTCATAAAAAGAAACTGTTTTTTTTTTTTCATTTATCACATATCCCAAGAAAAAAAAAATTCTGAGAGTCGTTTTGATATATTTTGTCAGTTTTACAAGTTGTGTACAGAATTGCTTTGAGCATAAAATCCACATCTTGGGCATTAACATTATTTTTATTTGATAGAGGAACCAAGAACAAGCATTATAATGGGGTGAACAAGAAAGGGAATGAGTAAACACACAGAACATGTGGGGATATGTACAGAAGCATAATAATTTAGATAAACTATGTACAGTACAAATTATTTATATAAATTAGGGTCTAAGATATAGAATTCAGTACATTATAGTTGATAATATTAATTCCGACTGTAGAAGCCACACCCACACTCCATACCTTTCATGAATGATCATTTAGTCAGGCAATCAGACTTTAGTTTGTCAACCAGTCATCCATGAAACAACATTCTGCCCTTACTCAAAAACATACTGAAGATTGACTATGGTAGTATACAATTCAGACTGGACTCAGTCCCTGTTCACTGTGTTTGCAGGAAAGAACACCTTACTGTACATTTCTAAAAGCACCAAAGACTCACATCATTGACTGCTTTGCAACCTATGTTAACAAAAAATTATACATAATCTTTTTTTTTTTTTTAAGGATTTCCTTTTGCTTTTCAGTAATGTGGAAACACATAAAAGCTTAAAAGTGGACATCAACGCCAATAGTTCCACATGCTGTTGGCCAGACTTAAAGCAGTTTAAATTAAAATAAAATAAAAAACAAATATAAAAATGTGATAGACCTAGGGTTAATATATAAAACTGAATAAGTAGAATTTATGTTTACAGTGACAGTTACAGCCTCAGCTGGACCAATAAGCCTCTCCATTTTAACCCAGCATGATACAGATAAGATACATGACGTAACTCAAACACAAAATTCTAACAGAACAATCAGTTTTTACACAGTTTTCCCAATAGCAATTTAAGCATGTTACATATGTGTAGGTCTGAAATATATAAAATTATATCCTTCTAAAAAATCAAAATTTTAACAAAGAAAAATCAAACAATATATGGGATGGCTGAATGGTGCAGATATGTTGAGGGATGCTATAGCTAACATACACATTTTTCTTGAATCTGCAGAGTCACCGGTATTTGTTCCAATCATCTATTGACTTAACTGTCCGGCAAATGGTAATATCAGCCAGCAGGAAAGTAGGGAGTGTCACTGTGGTAGTTGTAATCTGGGCACACTTTCTGCACAAGTTTGTAGTCAGTGCTGTAGAAGGAAATGAAGATGCAAATAACTTTGAAAGGTTTGGAACAGAGCCAGGAAACATGGCTTTGGGTTTGCTCCTGGTAGCACGTCTTAGATGGGTCGAAGTTGCACAGTGTATTCTTTGCACCCTTTTCAACTTTCTCATATTCTATTCGGCAGTTAAAAGACTTTGAGTCCTTTGCATCAATGACCGACTGCTGTGCTGCCACATCAAACTCCACTATCTTGGTTGGTGGGACCAAGCTCACAGAAACGTTGCCTTGGCCAGTTGAGTTGTGGCGGAAATACACACTGAAAGTTCCATTTCCGTGATCTACAATTTTCCCAGTAATAAGCAGATTGAGTTTTACAGTCTTTATGTTGGAGTGGAAGTCTCCCCAGCCAAACATCTTTTTAAACTTGCCTGTCTTAACCATGGGGCGCCGTTTAGCACGAGGCCTTGAATCTTGCAGGTCTGTGGAGTTTCTCAACCAATCCCATAGGTCTTGATCTGAGTATGGCTCAGGGGTATTATAGTGAAGGTCTAATGCGGTGGTATTCTTGTTCCCATGTAAAGTCTGTGACAAAAGCCGACTAATGGACATTTCCTTTCCATTTTCTGTCCATATATGCTTTGGCGTAGACTTGGGATTTCCAGTCTTTACAATGTCTGACCTTGAGGCTTGGACAATAGTAATCTGAAAAGAAAAAAAGAAAACATCTGTTAGGCCTGGACTACATGGGTTGACTGAAAGGGCAACTCAAGGTCACATAAAGTCCTGTAAGAAATCCTAATAAATAGTAAAAGGAAAATGCTGTGTTATCTTTGATAATATACAGCGTACATTCTTTAAATCAGTTTTTTCTATGGCCATAATTGTTTGTACCCTTACCAAATTATTTACAAATATTGTATTGTAAAGATGATAAGCATATGATTTCTCTTTATGCCTAACTGGTACATAAATCTCTAATTACCAATATATCAGTCCAAGTTAATATTTCAGATCCCTTGTGCTGATTTACCTGCTGATAATTGCATGCTAAAAAACGTCTTTATTTCCGAGGTCTAAGGATTGTTTTGATAGCAACTAGTGTCGACAAAAAACTTGAATACAAACAGGAACTTGAAATGAATATACTTCAGCCATTTTGGATTTCTGAAAAGGTGGATGAATGTGTATGTCTGTGGGTTTGATCGCTCCAGGTAAAGAAAAAGAGTAAAAACAGAGCAGTTCAGAACATGTAACTTCGGTCCATGCAAGCATGCCGTGGGCATACAAACCCCCCAATAGGCAAACAACATAACCTCCATGGTTTAGACTATGGAGTCCAAAGAATTCCCTGGCTGCCAAAAAGGAGCCCCAGAAGCTAGAGATATCTCTGTGTACATCCACCTCATGATTGAGCCATCAACCAATGAAACCACATGCCCAATCTGCCAATGAGATTACACTCACTAAGCCAAAACCCTATGACCCCTGCACCACTATGTGATCTAAGTTAATATTGGAGATCAAGTGAACTAATTTTTTTTTCTGATGGATTTTCTTACAAGCAGAATTATTTGCATGGAAACATAATCTAACAGCACATTTTTAAAATATGTAGTATTAAAACTGTAATTATTGTTTAAGTTCGTGAATGTTTTCTTGGCAAAACCTAGAGCTATATTTTAAAAACTGTAATAACACCCAGAATTCTGATGAGGGCAGTCTGGGCCTAGTCCTATACATATTGTCACCAAAATGTGGGATTTTTGTTTTTTTCTGAAAAGTTTTTTGTTTTGCTTAAGATACTTTTTTTTTCAAAAAAAGTGTGCAAATTCAAGTTTTTCACAATGACCCACCAACCCTACTAGTTACATTGAGTGTAATATGATATCAGGAAGTCATAAGTGCATTTAGAGATTTCAGGGCAAGAGATACACTCTGAAGAACAGCGACTTCAAGGATTCTTGAAGATGGAAAGATAATCTGATGCTCCTATAGTGCATGTAAGATCGTTCCACCAGCATGGAACCACAGATGAGAAGAGAATGGATTGACCTTTACAGGGCATTGGCCACATTAACTGCCGCTCCTTCGAAGGAACAGAGAGGGCGAACAGGGACATAAGGCTTTAAGAGGGTGTTGAGGTAGATGGGGGCTGCTCCTTCAAATACTCTGTAAGCCTACATTTGTAATTTGAATGAAGGGAATCCAATAGAGTTCAGTGAACAGGGGTTTTGATATATCCTTCCAGGATTGGAAGTCTGGTGACATTCCAATTGAGCTATCCAGCCGAATTATATGAAATTGGAGGAAAAATGGCACTTTTCACTTCTAGGGGAGTTCTGTTTATCCTTGAAAAGCAGTCTGCTATTGTATAGCAAAGAGTCTGCACCAAGCTAGATCTGTATATTTTATATTATCAATAGAGGAGAATAAGGATACTGCGATGGACTGGTGGTATGTCCAGAGTGTAGCTCTGCCTCTCAATGGAGATAGGCACTAGCAGACCCCTTTACAACATAAGAATAAGCAGGTTAGAAAATGGATGGATGGATGGATGGATGGATGGATGGATGGATGGATGGATGGATGGATCATCATAGGTTTCTTTTTCGAACAGTTACCAATCTTACAAGATTTGAAAGATCAATTGATTCATAAATTTTTCCAGCAATCAGCAGCAATAACTCTGAGGATTTTTTTATAGATAAATCTGAATCCATTAAAACTAAAAAGGTTGTAACCAGATCTATCTTTTATGAGTTAGGAAACGTGAAGCATTGTTTACAAGTGTGACAGCTGCAGTTACAGTAGAAGCAATGGACTGGTATAGATTTGTAGGAACAGGGTCCAACGGGCATGTAGATGATGGCTACATCCTCATCAGGTTCAGTTCTTACATTTTGCACCCACTCTTCATCTTTAAGCCACCTCAAGTTCCATACGACCTTTCCTCCCCTACAACACGGAACCAAACCTGCAGCTTCAAGCCATCAATGTATTCTTACTAACTGAGTAACAACCTCACCTGGAGCAACAACACTTCCATTCTGGTCAGGAAGGCGCACCAGCGGCTCTACTTCCTCAGGAGGTTGAGAAGAGTTGGACTCGGGAGCTCAGTTCTCACCTCCTTCTACAGATGTGTGGTGAAGAGCGTCTTGTGCTCCAGCATCAACGTGTGGCATGGAAGCTGCTCTGCTGCAGACAGGAAAGCTCTGCAGAGGGTGGTGAAGGCTGCACAGAGGACTGTTGGAGTCAGCCTCCCCAGCGCCACAGACATTTACACCTCCAGATGCAGGAAGAGGGCATCCGGCATCAAGAAGGACCCCACACACCCAGCACACTCACTTTTTGTCCCGCTCCCCTCAGGCAGGAGGCTGCGGAGAATCAAGTGTAAAACCACCAGACTGAGAAACAGCTTCATTCCTGAAGCTGTGAGACTCTCAAACACACTCAATTACAAATGAAAAACACTTTCTCATTTAACCGGCACTGTTCACTTTAATATCACACTTTAAAATGTCACTTAATATGTCACTTGCACTCCGAATTTTCATTGCTGCTATGTCCGAAGTCCCATATTGTAGATTCTGTGTCTATATTGTAGATTCTATGTAGTCAAATCCTATTTCTTGTATTGTTCTTTATATTTTATTATATTATTTAAAATTGCTATCAGGGTGTAAACTGGACCGGGGGATTAGAATTTCATCCCACCTCATGTACCACATGTGATGTGATGACAAATAAAATTCCTTGATTCCTTGAATATGCCTTACTTATAGCTAAGATCAATCACTCAGCATGAATCGTCACCCCTAGTCATGTTTTATTGCACACTTCCAAATCTTTTTAATAAATATAACTGAACTTCATTGTTTCTCCCATATCAAACAGGTTACTAAGATTCCTTCTTTTTTTGACAGAAATCAGAATTCAGAAAAAAGCATTCTTGTCAAGTTGGTTATTGAACATACAAGGAACTTGTTTTGAAACATTCCCTCCAAAAGTGATCCTGAAAAACAAGTTCATGCTTTTGTTACTTCAACGCTGGACAACTGTAACTGTCTCAGGACGTCCCAGCAAAATATAGTAGAATGTCTTCAGTTGATCAAAAGGTTGCAGCAAGAGTTCTGATAAAGAAAATATAAAGAACAGTCATCTCTTTCTATTTTAGCTTCCCTTCATTGGCTCCCTGTCAACAGACAATATTTTTTTTAAAGAAAAACATACAATTTTGATATCAACATTTCTAAACGCTATAATTCTTATGTGGTTTGATATAAAGGAATGGTGTGAATGAAAAAAAAAATCAGTATGACTCCAAATCTGGGATGGGAGTGAAATTATTCATCTAATTTGTATCTTATGACATCACAAAGTGTCGGACATGTTGAAAAAGTTTATTTTGTATTTTAATGTTTCAAAAGGCTATAACTTTGAAGGGGTTTTAGATAGTTATTTATACTTTATATATAATAATTATATAAAGTATATATATATATATATATATATACTTTATATATATATATATATATACTTCACCCATATTTACGGTGTTATGAGCCCTCTACCATGGCATCGTGAGTGAAAGGAAATATAGTATTTCGCTGTGCTCTGTTTTCACTATGATCAATACTACTAATATTGTCTGTGCACCGCAGGCAGAGGGTGTTTTACAAACTCTTTTTACTGCCAAAATCTGAAAAGAATCATATCCACAAATGCTGCAAAGATTACTTAAAGTAATGGCAAGACTCTGCACCACATTTATAAATACAGCCTGGTTTATTATTTAGCAATGTTTCTTGTTGCCATTTTACGACTCCAGTGCTTAAAGAGGTAAGATTCTCCTTCTTACTTATTCCTTAATTTTTAAGCTCCTTCGGTATGCTCCAAAAAGAGAACTTCATTGTTACACTTCAGGCTTACAGGTGGTTTCTTATAATTTATAAAAGTGGAATGGGGAGCAGATCTTTTAGTTATCAGGCTCCTTTTCCTGGTTCCTTTTTAATAGTTTGTTGGCTCCTTTTTTAGTTTATTGCTGTGTTTGTCACCCTTGTTTACATTTAGCCAGGTGCTAATGCTAACAATCCATTAACAGAGATGCATGACACCATCAGCTCATTACAGATAAAGAAGTGTTTTGCGTGGGACTTCAATCACGTGAAACTGACAGATACCCTGCCCAGTTTTTGCCTGCAGATCACCATTTTCATGCAGGGAGACCATGCACGGTGGACTGTGTGTACACTAATGTTCGCTGTTCGTACAGAGCCCTTCCTCGCCCCATCTCAGCCTTTCTGACCACATCTCCATCCTGCCAGCACCAACGTACCGTCCACTGTTAAAATGAATAAGGCCAACAAAGAAAACAGTGACTGTGTGGCCCAGGGATGTAACCTGCAGGTCTGTTTTTAATGCTCAGACTGGCAGATCATCAGAGAAGTGTCCACATATGAGGGTCGGGTGGACATGGATGAATACACTTGCTCTGTTCTTGGTTTCATCTTCAAGTGTTTTCATGGTGTCACTACCACCAAGACAGTAACCTGGTATCTCTGGCTAAATGCTTAAGTGAGATGTCTGCTAGGGACGCTCCGTTTCAGATAGGTGAGGCGTCAGCACTGAAGCGAGGAAAAGACCCACTACAGGTATTGCGATGTCCAATGACACGTGCTGCATGTGGATGGGCAAGAAGTGCATCACTGACTACAAAATCAGGGATGTACAATGCCCAAAGTGCACCTGTTTGCCAGATACACTAAATAAGTTATTTGCCCGTCTTAAGTCTGCATGCCATGACAACATCCCAGGGCTGCTACTGAGAGACTGTGCAAACCAGCTGTCTGGGTTGTGTTGAGCTGTGAGTTGGCTTGCCGGACATCTTTAACACCTCACTATCACTGGTATCTGTCCCTACCTGTTTAAAGTCTGCCCCTATTGTTCCTGTTCCCAAGTGTACCACAGTGACAGGCTTAGATGACTAGGGGCCTATAGCCTTAACCTCTGTCTTCATGAAGTGCTTTGAGAGACTGGTCTCAAATCAAGGACTCCATCGATGTCACTGTGAACCCTTAACAGTACACCTACAAAAAGAACCACTCCACTGATGATGCCATCTTATTGGTTCTCCACACAGCCCTCATTCATCTGGAGATCAGGAACTCTTACATCCGTCTGCTGTTTCTGGATTTCTCCTAAGCCTTCAACACATCCCATAGACACAGGTGCAGAAGCTATCTTCTCTTGGTATCAGTGCCTCTTTGGGGAACTGGGTCCTGGAGTTCCTGGCCGACAGACCTCAGAGTGTCAGAATCCATAAAATACTCTTCTCCCCCATCACCCTTAGCACTAGGTTGCCCCAGAGCTGTGTTCAGAGCACCCTCCTGATCACCCGGTGACATATCACTGCTCTGCAACACATCCCAGCTGTCATATAGTGAAGTTTGGGGACAACCCAGCAGTGGTGGAATGCATCACAAACAACGATGAATCCAAATACAGAGAAGAGGTGGAACGTCTGGTGCAGTGCCGCAGAGAAAATAACTTCTACATAAATTTGAAGAAGACCAAGGAGATGGTGATGGATTTTAGAGGAGACAAGTGATCTGTTTCTCTGCTGAACATTGGAGGAGCAGCTGTGGATGCAGTTTCCAACTACAGGTATTTGGGTGTTCGCATACTATATGATGTTACCTGGAATTCCAACACATCCTGTCTGTTCAGGAAGGCCCACCAGGGTCTCTATGTCTTCATAAAGCTGCAGAAGGCTGGACCTGTGAACTCCATCCTGAAGAGCTTCTACTGCTTAATTTCTGCACCTTCATCACTGGGTGACACAGCAGCAGCACAGCTGCTGAGAGGCTGGCTTTGCATGGTTAAGGTTGCACAGAGGACTGTGGGAACAGCCTTTCATCCATCTCAGACATCTACATATCATGTTGCAGAAATAGGGTCTTTTGCATCATGAAGGACTCCACATATACTGTACACAGACTGTTTTAGCTCCTTCCCTCTGGCAGACGGCTTAGAAGCATTCAGAGCAAGACCACCAGGCTCAGAACCAGTTTCTACCCTGCAGCTATCAGGCTGAGGGACTCAAGCCTCATATTCAGTTGACAAAATTCAGCACAATTATTTATCTATTTGTTTATTTATTTATTTGCCCAAAAAAGGACCCAAGTTCAAATTTCGTGGTATGACAATTAAAAATCCTCAAATCCTTGAATTATTTTTTTGGGTGGAAACAGCTCTCAGTTTTAGTCAGTGAGACCCCTACTAAATTAAGGAGTAGGATTACATTTTTTATAAAGCTTATAGTTAGGAGGTAAGAACAAGTTTGGGAAGACAATCAAATCCAGTTGGGGGAAGAATCCTTGGTGAAACTGCAAAATGGCAATGGATCATACCTGTGGAGATGTAATTAGTGCAAAGCAGAGCAAGGACAGCAATGTATGCATAAAAAAAAAACAAATAAATAAATGTTAGGCATAAATATTAGGCAAACTTGGTGTTATTAATGAACACATTGGCACAATTAAAGTGTTGGGATCTTTATAGTGTGTGATTGCACGTGAGTAGGCATAAATTGTGATGTAGGTTTTACATGAATTATTGGCAGCCATGGGTGCAGAGGGCCAGTGACACCCCACTCCCAGAGCCCAGAGTGAGCAGAGGAAGCACTAGGTCCAGGACACCGGGGCCATGCAAGAGCACAGAGATCAGACAGCCCACCGCAGGAACACCACGGTACCCCCAAGGTACCAGGAGAAGCACCCTACCCGTCCTGCCAGGACCCCGGTCGCCCAAGCACGGGCCTCTAGAGTAACCTGGAGCAGTGACACAATGACCCACCAACCCTACTAAGTGATAGAGCTAATTGGAGAAAACCAGGGATTGCAGGTATCAGCCAGCTGATGTTTTGAAATGATCTAATAGAAAGTTCCTGAACTGATTAATAGATAAGTTCTTCCTTGTTTTCCAGAAAATGTTCACTTTTAACATCCTGTTTTCTGTCTTCTAAAAACCCCACTAAGTCGTGGCAGACTGGGACTGAGGGTTTTTCCTGTTAAAGATGGGTTATTCCTCTCAGCTGTCATATGTATAACTGGTACGAGAGATGGTGTAAAGTTGACAACATAACACTAACTTTTATCTACTATCTGTGCATGCTTGTCCAAGAGAAGTGAATGCTGCAGGTCAATGAGTCGATACAATCTTTAGATTGGAAACTTTATAAACATATTTGAATAATAAAACAAATGTGATGCATTCTTTGATAACAAAGATCAATTGGAATGATTTTCTTCTCTTTAGCTCTTAACATTCACTTGCTGCTTGATATATTCAATTTGCAAACTGATGCCATCAGAATGAGGTTATTGCCGTCCTTGAGAAATAAAATTAGTTCATTTAATGTAATTATTTGTTTTATGTTAGGTCCTTATAAGATATAGAGACAAACAAATGTAAAACAGATCCCACACATGTTCTTTGCATGGAAAAAAACCCTGATGAAATGTAATTTCCAAATCAAATGGGTAATTCTACTTGAGTAAAACATTCGTTTTAACATATTAAAAGCTGTGATGTTTTCTGCTCTGCTACACTGGACAGCACGTTGAACATTACCAATGCATTCAGACATTGTTCTCATTTGCAGTGTAGACATCTCATAAAGTGCTCCTCAGAAAAAAAAACCCCATTAAGTTCAGTTGCTAACAGCTATTAACACCCACACTATGATAAGGTAACTATTGGTGCTTAGCGACACACTACTGCCAAATGGCTAAGACACATCCTTAGAAAAGGCTTTACTGTTCTGTCTGGTAAGGAAAAATATTTTTTAACCCATTTTTTTAATCAGTCACACCCAGATTTAAGTGAAGTACATCAATCTTGAATAAGTATACATGCAGATCTAATCTAACTTTTGTAAACAAAAATGTAATTCAGTCAGTAATAAAATTTGTGTCAACCATATCTACAATGTTTTAGATAATTTGAAATATTAAGGTAATCAAATCAGTAGAAGTTTTAAATGTAAATATTGATTATCTTATCCTTGTGTATGGCACAGAACCTACGGCTGCTCAAAAACCTGTAAGATGGAGGGTCCCTTTGGTTTCCAACCATCCATATACGCAGGAATTCATCAAATGCCAGCCCAGTGACAGTATACTCAGATTCACAGAGGACGCCATTTCCACCGTGGTCCACACTGCCCTCACCCACCTGGAGCAGAAGGATTCATATGTTCGTATGCTGTTTGTGGACTTCACCTCCGCGTTCAACACCATGATTCCTCAGACTCTGATAAATAAACTCTCCTCACTTGAACTGAGCTCTTCCCTCTACAACTGGGTCCTGGACTTCCTGACCAACAGGCCGCAGTCTGTGAGGATTCACAACATCTCCTCCCCCACCATTACCCTCAGCACTGGCTCCCCTCAGGGCTGTGTGTTGAGCCCCCTCCTGTTCACATTGCTCACATATGACTGCTCGCCTATCCATCCAGGCTGTCATATTGTGAAGTTTGCGGACGACACAGCAGTGGTTGGATGCATCACAAACGTGATGAGTCCAGCTTCAGGCAGGAGGTGGAACACCTGGTGGGCTGGTGCAGAGATAACAACCTTTGCATTAATGTAAAGAGGACCAAGGAGATGATTGTGGACTTCAGAAGGGGCAAGCATGCCCACCTCCCCCTGCACATGGGAGGATCTGTGCTGGAAGTGGTCAACAGCTACAGGTACTTGGGTGTACACCTGAGTAACAGCCTCACCTGGAGCAACAACACTTCCATTCTGGTCAGGAAGGCGCACCAGCGGCTCTACTTCCTCAGGAGGTTGAGAAGAGCTGGACTCGGGAGCTCAGTCCTCACGTCCTTCTACAGATGTGTGGTGGAGAGCGTCTTGTGCTCCAGCATCAACGTGTGGCATGGAAGCTGCTCTGCTGCAGACAGGAAAGCTCTGCAGAGGGTGGTGAAGGCTGCACAGAGGACTGTTGGAGTCTGCCTCCCCAGCACCACAAACATTTACACCTCCAGATGCAGGAAGAGGGCCTCCGGCATCATGAAGGATCCCACACACCCAACACACTCACTTTTTGTCCCGCTCCCCTCAGGCAGGAGGCTGCAGAGCATAAAGTGCAAAACCACCAGACTGAGAAACAGTTTCATTCCTGAAGCTGTGAGACTCTCAAACACACGCAAGGACAATTACAAATGAAAAAACAAAAAAACAAAAAAAAAATACGTTCTCATTTAACCGGAACTGTTCACTTTAATATCACACTTTAAAATGTCACTTTAATATGTCACTTTATTAACCATCCATGCTGCTACAGCAAATTTCTGCACTCCGAATTCTCATTGCTGCTATGTCCGAAGTCCCATATTGTAGATTCTGTGTAGTCAAAATCCTATTTCTCTTATATTTCTTTATATTTTATTATATTATTCTTATTTTGTAGCTATTTAAAATTGCTATCAGTGTGTAAACTGGACCGTGGGATTAATTCCTTGATGTTAAGGGCACAGTGTGTTTATAGGGGTACATTTAAAGAGAGCTGTGTTTTCTCCCCGTGCAAATATTCTAAAAATAATAAAATTTTATGTACCATTATTTTGTAATACTAGCAATACCCACTACTGTCATGTTCTTTTTAAGCCATTTGAACCACACACAAGGAAGACTCCCAGGCGAACACTCAGCAGGTAAATTATGTTTATTGAGCAAAGAGTAGCGAATCTGCAATCAGGAACAGCAAGGACTGGCGCGGGTAACCGGGAGCACTGGAAAGTGAGGACGCAGATGGTAAATAAACGTGGCGAGCTGAAGATACTGTTAAAGGGGTGGATCTTACTTGAGAGGGATCTATGATGACTGGTAGGGAGAGGTGAGTGGGATGAGGAGATGATTGTTCGAGGAGCGGAGGTGTCCAGGGGTAGGGCGCTGATGATGTTGCGAAAGCTGGAGCGAAGAAAACCGAGCAGAACTTTCTAAGGAGTGTGAACCAGTTGACAGGAATCCAGGTAAGTTATATGGCATCTCGGAGGGATCTTGGATTGGTTGACCTGGGTTTAGCACACAGAAAGTTAGAGGTGGACTGAGGAATCGAGGAAAAAGCACTTAGAAAGATTGTGAGCACTTTGAAACAACGAGGAACATGAAAAACAACAAAAAGATAACATTGGCACTGAGGGGAATACCTTACTGGTCAGTAACTAGCACTCAGACAGACTGTGTCTGGTCTGCTCTGGTAATCAGCAGAAGGAAATTCACCTGTGCTGCAGCAAGCTTTTCAGGAGCGCTCCAGCAGAGACATCCCAGTGCCCCCGCCTGAACAACCTTAGAACTACACAGAAACCCTCAACCCTGACAACTACAACTTGTATAGATGATAGTAGTCCTTCAACAGTGTGCAGTATTATGCAGGCTAGACGGTAGTTCAGATTAACCACCCCAACAGACAGTGAAGCCTGTAACACTAAGCACACACCAACCATCAGGGTCATCAGTCTACAGTATGTTTTATTTATTTATGTATTTCTGTTAAGAGTAAACATTGTTATTTCAACAAATAACAGAAAGAGTTACCATCTTTAAATTTCACTTTCATTAAAGTTGGAAAGTATTCAGAGGTGAAAACAGCAAAACATGTATTACCCATGTCCTGCTGCACAGATCACCATTTACTAAGAAACCAGGGATATGTTACATTTCTATTGACCAGTAGACAACCAAACCAGAAATGAGTGATATATGATATGAAATCAGATTTTCTTTGAGGCTGAGAGTAAAGTAGCCCCAGAACTGTACCCTTTGCCTCAACAGAGCAAAGTGATCTAAAAGCTGCATTATTACATTCTGTCAACTAGCATTTTTAACATCCTTTAACCAAAAGGATGAAAGGAAGGGCACTCGCATTGATATTGAATTGTTGCATCTAACAGGCACAGCAGTGCTACATGATGTATAATATAATGAGGTTTCTGTACAACACATAAGTTGCCAAGGGTTCCCAAATGGTTAGGGCTGGCTCTCCATCCATCCATCCATCCATCCATCCATCCATCCATCCATCCATCCATCCATCCATCCATCCATGAAAGAAAGACAATGTGCCTTGCTATTCTTTTACAGCTGTGACCCTGACAATGTCCCCACTATGGGACTAATAAAGCTTTATCTTATCTTTTATTAACCTTTATTACATAAGGACAGTTGAAACAACAATATACAAATACGACTTAATCAAAACTAATCCTTTAGATAACTTTCATGTTCAAACTTATAACAGAAAAACCAAAGATAACCCATGCCTGATTGATGCCCTTCTACAAAGGTTGAGTGTAATTAAACATGAGCCACTACATGCTCATGAATGTCTGATTAGCACCTGCAAGCCACTGATTACAATTGTGGTACATATGTAAGTGCATTGACTTAATTATTTAAGCATTGATATATTTTTTTGTTTATTTAATTTCAACCGTTTGTGCAACATTGAGTTAAGACAATTGTAAAGGCAAGAATCCTATAAAGCAGAGGTACTCATAGAGAAAGGATGACGGGCAAATCTTTTTTTCTTTTCAGTGACTCAGGCCATTTATTGGGACCGTGTATGATAACGTATCATAACAATAAAACATATAAATAACATTTATAACATATTTTATAACATAGCATTTCCTTTTTACTAAAAACTAAAATACTACCTAAAATAAAAATATAATTTTAATTTGGGCATATATTAAAATAAATAACTAAATAAAGCCAAACATAACCATGTTCAAGATCCCCCAAAAAATAGCCTTCAGGCAGCCATTTCTTGTGCTTTGTTTAACAAACTGCATCTCAAGAACTATTTCACATTTCTGTTATGTCCCCTTTAATGGGAGAAACGGCCTCTTGTTTCTTTGGCCAATGCTTCAAACCTGGGCTTAAATGGTGTGATTGCCAGGGAGACAGTGATGTATGTGCTCGTTGGTTAGGCGACTCCGGTACTGATTTTTAATTATGTTCATATTTGAGAACGCAGATTCACATCTGTATGTGGAGCCGAATATTGTAAGAATGTGCACTTTCTGTAACTCTGGTTGGAACTGGCATTTGTCGCTGTCCAGTTTTTTTTTTGGAGGAAATTTTGAGTGACTGTCTCGAGTTTTATAGGGCTGTAGTGCTCTCTGTTTCTCCTTGCCATGAAGGCAACCCCCAGCCTCGTATTGAGATCCCGGCGCGTGATTTCAAAATAACAGCGTGCGATTACATTTTATTTATTTATTTATTTTTAATAATTTAAAAAAACTTTTCAAAACAGCTCTTTGGCCATTAATAGATACCCAAAGGAGCACAAAAGGCATGCGGGCTGCTATTTGAGTATGGGGACTATAAAGAAATAAAGAAATGACCAGAAACAGAAACAAAATCATAGTAAAGAAAAGCACACTCTTTAAATGTTAGGTTTTTAAATAGTAGGATTCAACAACAACCTAAAAGGTTCCAGACTCTGAGTATCAAAAATGAAAAGCAGGGAATTTAAAGGACCAAACCATTTGTTTGACAAGTACTTCTAAAGGGATGTGTTGCAGCACAATTACCAAATCTCCTTT
Source organism: Orestias chungarensis (assembly GCA_032876305.1). Classification (NCBI taxonomy): domain Eukaryota; kingdom Metazoa; phylum Chordata; class Actinopteri; order Cyprinodontiformes; family Cyprinodontidae; genus Orestias; species Orestias chungarensis. The sequence continues at coordinate 177,112 of JAVLVB010000501.1, read as the reverse complement.
ATCAGAGCTTCCACACCTGTTAAATAATTCAGATCATTTGATTTCTGTAGCAGCTGGCTGATACTTTCCTACTTAGTGGTTATTTAAAAAAAATCAACTTGTCATGGATTTGGTGTTTTACAATTTGGATAAGATTTGGAACCTGGTGAAGACTGCTTCATTAGACTATGATACATAATGTCATAACACAAATATAGAAAAGCTGAATCAACAAGTTGTATTATCAGTAAAACAAAAATAGGTGATCTATCTTTTTCCTGTGTTATAATCAGTGAGAGTGATGGAAATTGAGGCAGACAGGAGGTAATTTTAGGGGTCACAGTGAGATGTTTAGCAAAACAATCAAAAAGCTAAGGGAAGTAACATCACTCTAAAACAAAAGCCAAAAACATAGTTATGATTATGAATAAGACAACTCAAATAAACCCATTAATACTCTGAGAAAAAAACCAGGTGAATGTGAGGAAAGCACAACACTGAGGCAGCTGTGGAAATTTATGACCAAACTTGAAACTGCAAAACCAAAAACTGACTCAAAAAATATTAGTGGATTAAGGTGTAAATACAAAAAACGTAACATTTTAAAACCAAACTTCTTAAGACCATGACATCTGTTTTCATTTGAACTTGTAAATCTAGTATAAAATTCCAAACATGCAGTATATACAATAATGCTTTCCTACGGAAGCATTTTCACTGTCTTGACTATGTACAGGACTTACGCACCATATTGGTACTGGCTCCCCTATCAAAATCATGGAATGCACTTTATCCAATGACTCTAATGACTTCAGATTTATAACATGCATGCAGACTGCTTCTACAAACATTTAAATAGGCTACTCTCAGAAACTCAATGAATTCCAGCTTGATACCACTGTAGGGTTTCACCTTTGCATGAAGCCATGATATATTTAATTAAATCATATCATCTAATAAAGAAATTTCCTTCCTTTCCAAATAAATATTACACAGGCTAATGTTAATGGTTACACAAAAAGGTGGTATCAGCTCGGAACAGAAGGAATTCAGACGTAAAGTGATAGTGCCATGTAAAATTACATTTTTTATATACTTCCATTCTGATGTTATTTCTAAAATTGTTGCATTATTTTAAATGTATTATTTAACATAGGTTAACATATTTTTTATGTAATGTAAATTCCACAATTTATATATATATATAGGATAGAAATTTTTTTACTGTTTGATGACTCAACAACACTGCACATTAAAATAAATCATTCCAAATTAGCACTGCAAAAATGTTTTTGACCTGCATGCTTGGACGATTCCTGCCCAGCTAAGCTATCTAAATTCCATTAAATACTAATTATTTTGATTTTTGTTTGTTTTCTTAAAACAGGTTGTCATCCCTAAATTTGAAAATAAATGTTGAAAAATCAGTAGTCCTAAATATTGTTTATTAACGGTGAAAAAAAATAAAAAAAATATATTATTTTACAAACCAAACACTTTACAAATGTACTCAAAATTAGACCAAATTATTAAAGCAACCAGCAGAAATATATACATAAATTAAAAAGTAGATGGTGCAAACAATACTGATCTGAGGAATTGTATAGCTTTTCTAGTTGTTGATGTCTCTGCAGCAAATAACTTACTACCAAATTTCTTTAGAAAAAATTACCAGATTTCTAATAACCTTAGTATGTATTCATTTGTAAAATTATGTGTTGTCACTTTATTTTCCAGATCCACAAATTTTATGCTTTTTTTGTAGGACATTTAACAAACCGATACTAAGAGGTGATTTTAAGTACACCTAATGATAATTGCACCTTGTATTAAAAAGCAGTAGTTAAATTCATTATTTTGTTCTCATATTTCAATGTTACTATTGTTACACTGCTTATCTGAGTTTACAAACAGAATTGGAAGTTTTGTAAATGAGATCCAACAACTAATTCATCCTGAGGTGTAATAAATCAAAGCTGCCTTTATTTTGTCAGCACACAGATGGTCCAAACACACAGCTCACCTCAATTAAGACCTGAAGACTGGAGCTAAAAGGAAAATTGTTTGGAGAAGAAATGGGGCACCTGTTCGCCTGTCATATCCACAGCTCTTCTGATCAGTGACTGGGAGCTTCCCTCTGATCTGTTTTTATGCTGAATTAATGATTGCAAACAAAGCTAAAGCCTCCTCAAAGCCCCTTGGTGGGTTCATTCTTTTTCCACTTTGGTCCCTCTCAACTAATCTTCAGTGTCACACTTAATGAGATTTTCAGTTTGTAAAGTAAGTGGAGCAATAATTCCCCAAGCACAGCCTGCCGTCTCTGTTTTTACCATCTACTCAAATGTTTTAAACCAAGCCACCTTCTTCTATTGCTACATACAGTAATTCCTGCTTGTTAATTATTACCTTAAAACATATTGTATAACCAAAATGGATTTGCACCTGTCTAGCTTCTGTGAGTAATGCTTGTTATTAAAAGTAATCAGTTGGAAATGAACTTCAGGCTGTTATAGTTTCTTAAAAATTCTCAAAAATAGCTCAATATAAACATTATCATTATTATAGTTCTAAAAATAAACTCACTATTACTCCCGTGCCATGTACTTAGAGTGTTTTGTTTTATGTAATTTATGTTTTGATTGTAATGCTAAACAATATCGCTCAGAAAATTAAGATGATCTATTAAAAACAACTTTTTACTATTATAATAGAAACAAGAAAAGTGAATCAGTTTATTTCTATAGCGCCAATTTACAACAGGTGTCGTCTCAAGGCACTTTACAAGAAAATCAACTAAAATCAAATATACATCATAACAAAAAAGTTTCTAATCTAAGGAACCCCAGCAGATTGCATCGAGTCATTGACTTGCAGCATTCATAATACCTGTTTGAATAACTTGCAGTCATTACAGCAGGGCTTCCAATTCTTAAAACTTTAGTTGTCATTTCAAACTCAATATCTTAATTTATTCAGTTGGACGTGTTTTTATGGTTAAGCCCTCATTATCTCATTACCACATGCTAAATTGATTCTCAAAAGGCCTCCATTTGGGATAATTAAGGGATAGGGATATATTTCAATAGAAAATACACTGTTAGCAGATTTCTGGTATCACAGTTAAGTGGAAGTCTCAAAGAATGAGGGTAATGTGAAGCCATTTTGTTGTAGAGTAAATATGTTTGCCATAAATTGACTTTAATTATACAGCACTTTTCTAATCAAGGTGACCTCTCAAAGCATTTTACACTGAAGTCATATTCACCACTAATAAATGCATCATAGGTGACTTGGATTTAAGTGGCTTGCCCGGGGGCACATTGACATGTGACAGGGGGCAGCTGGAATTGAATCTGCTACCTGCCTTATAGGCCGTTTTGCAAATTCCGCCATCTTGGAAGTCGCACAATGCATTGTGGGTAAGCCTCAAAGCATTCTGTGATTAAAAGCGTCTAAACATTCACGATTTCCACAGTACAATGAGAGTCTCTCATTTTTTTGGAGTAATTTTCAACAATGGGTGGATCCAATCGAAATGCAGCGTAAAGATCTAACAATAATCACCAATATAAATCCAAGTAAGTTCATAAGTAATGTTCCAAAATGGTAGTTAGTTAGATGACACAATGTTTTACTAATTTTAGTGTGATTCTGTCTATGCTCAATATATATATATATATATATATATATTCAGATAGACATCTAGACAAAAATGAGAATGAGAAAGAATTCAGGACAGAAAAAATGCTATGAGTAAGGAACTACGTCTGACCAAAAGATAAGGTAACATAACTAAGCTTAGCATAATTATACAACATCAGCAAAACCTTTGTTGCCAGTGACCTTTCTAATTCTTGAAATTTCTTTATCTGCAGTCATAGATAATATTTGAGAAATAGATGGATCCAGTGTAATAACATGAACAAACAACAAGAAGAAACTTAAAATGACAACATTTCATGCTCCTTCAAGACTTTTCAATTATTTACTACTGTGTAATGTCATCCCCAATGTCAAGATTTAAGTTAAAAAAACTAAAACATTCTAATAACTGTTATAGGTTGTAATATGTTCTAACTCTCCATATAGTCAGTAACCAAGGACTTCAGATAATTGTTGAATGGCAGATAACTTCTTAACAGGCTACAGCATAAAAGTAATTCTAAAAAAATACTAACTAAGGAGGAGACCGTTGGAAAATTGGGTAGGTAACAAGTAGGACCTCTTATTATGCGACAGTCATCTTGCCATGCTAGATTGTTCAAGTGATTTCCCAACTTGGATTTAACAGAGAATGTTTATATTTGTATGTAATTTCAGAATTTTGTTGTTTTTGTTCAAACCTAAATCCAACTTCACACATTAGTATGGCATCTTTTGAAGACAATGTAAAAGCAGTGTCAAAGGAGTTAATTTGGCTGCTTTGTAAAGTCCTTAATCATGAGCATGTATACTTAAAGAATCCTTTATTTGCATATCTTACCCAAAAGGATATTTGCACAAGAACTAGATATATGGACCAAAGCAGATAAATAAAAATATTTATTGTATGGATGAATTATGACATGAAAGGAATGGATAATATAATAAATAACGAGGAGGTGCAGGAGAAAACAAACTGAGAAAACAACTGAAAAAACAAAACAACGGGTGATTTGAAAATCTAAAGGCAAACCGTAGGGCATGGAGGTAGAGAGATCAGCAAGGTGAACAGAGAAAACAGAGGGGAGAACACTTACAGGGATGACAGGAGAACAACAGGAGGGGAAGACAACTCGGAAGAAATCCAGGTAAGACATTGAGGGGAACAACGCAATAATCAAGCAGAGGGTGAGTGAGTGAGAGAAGGATACATACTGGTGAAGAGAGAGGTGAACAGAACAGATGATTTTTTAACAGATTGCAGGTCTGTGTGATGAAGGGGTAATCAGACTGAGGGAGAAAGAGAAAGAGAGAGAGTGAGAGAAAGAGAGAAAGAGAGAGAGTGAGAGAGAGGCACAGGAGAAACTGGAGAACACAGGGAGAGAAACAACTAGAAAACCAAGGAAGGAAACATGTAATATAAAAACTAACAGGAGTACCATAGCAAAAATGATAACTATTACAATAGGCAATTAATAATAAATAAAGCAAAACTGAACAGACACAAAAACAATATTTATGAGTTTTGAATTAAAATAATGAAGCCTTCATCCCCATAAAGATATGTTATTCTTAAACAGGGAGTTTTGTCTTAGCGCCGGCCTAATATTGGCCTGCTGGCCTGCGACTCTTTAAAAAAAAACAGAAAAAAGGTCTGCCGGCAGCATGACTGTCAGATAGTCAGGCCAGCGCCTGAGGTGGGAAAGACGATTGGTTTATGTCGATTAAGACGGAGGAAGGGGCGTGGCGTGTGTCTGTTGCCGGTAGCTCGCGCAATCAGTGAGCTATGCAAGAAGTGAGGAGAAGCGACCTGGGGCCAAAAAGAGAAAGGCACTGGAGGAAGACGCGGCCAAATGCAGAATATGTTTCTCTATTCAAATGTGGTGATGGTGATGACACCAGTCCTGCTGGTACTTCAGAAGAACTAGAGCATTTGGGAGAAGATACAAAACCATTTCTACAGTAGAGCAACGACACATGAACACTATCAGTTGTTAGCATTGACATAAATGGCTCTCAACTGTAATAATAGCTTTCTTGGCGTTATAGGGTTTTCTTTTAAGTGATTACTTTGTTAAATATTTCTGTGTGCTGCTGATTTGCTGTCAAACATGAACATTTGTGTATTCCAACCTTGGATTTACTGTAGGTTGGGGTTCATTAGTTTTCCACGGTATGATAATGTGCCACTGAGGCAGTTGATTTTTTACATGGTTTGACTGTAAAGCTCTAACTTATACACTTATTATTGTGTAAAATCTTTATTATCTTAGTACTATTGCATTAACAGCAGTAAAGTTACTGTATATTACTCAGAAGTTACAGTAGGTCTAATAGGTGGCCTTTTATTTGGAATTTGCTCTAAGTGTGTGTGCGCACGTGCACAAATGCCTTTTGCTTGTGCCCATGCATTTAGGTGTGGGTGTGAACATGTATGTGTGGGAACATGTATGTGTGGGAACATGTATGTGGGGGAAACATGCATGCGTGGCAAGCCCAGGGTGGCCTGGTTACATGACATGGTTATATGAAAAAATCTCCCAGTCCGGCCCTGTTATCTGCACAACAGACTGGACTGGAGATGCAACATTAAAGTCATCTACAGGAAGGGACAGAGTCGACTTTACTTCTTGAAGAAGGTAAAATCCTTTAAGGTTTGCAGCAAGATGTTGCAGATCTTCTATAGTCTGTTGTTGAGAATGTCATCTCCTGGGGCAGCAGCGTCCGAGCAAGCGAAATAAAAAGGCTCAACAACCTGATAATATAATTTATTTTATCATTTGTTAGCAGCTTAAAATTGATTTATTTTTATTATTGTTAAATAGGCAACTAACATTATTGTTTGGAGAACTGAAAAACTATTACAAAAGATAACCTCCACTAAGTTAAATAATAATCCACATTCTGATAATAGTGAATTTGATGAAGTTAGAAGCAAATAAACAACATTATTTTCATATTAAATTATTTTCTTTTCTAAGGAAAAGTCACTAATTTTAGATGGCTTTACAAAATTGAAATTTCAATGTCAAACTAATGGCACCATGTTTAATATAAATAACATATCACTCAGCGCTTTTCCATTCTGGGTTCATTTTCATGCCACTGATGTCATAGAAGTGCTCCTCAGCATCTCGGCTTTTGCAGCTTCTGAAACGAAGGGATATAAAAGCTCGACAAAGGGATTTAAAACTTCCTCGAAACCTGACGTTGGATTCTTTCTAATCTCTGCTGTAAATGAAGAGCATTTTGCCTGAGATTAGTGCTTATTACCCTGTCTGAAACCTTACTTGAGTAGAGGTAAGCAGGGGAGGCACTGTGAGAAGCAGAGCTATTTCCATTGAGCATGTTTGATCATCAAAAGTGATGTTGCTTTAGGCCGTGATTCCTTCATTCCAGGTGCAAATAAATCAAAGGCCTGTGATGTGTATGGGGCCAGATTTTAAATGCCACTGACTGGAAGTTTGATTGAATGTCACTTGTGTCACTTTCTAATGTATTCTCGAAAACAAAGAAATAGGGGAAAAAGCACACTAAAAACAGTTAGATCAGGACTAATTGCCTCTTGGGTTGAACATCAGCTTTGCAGTCACCTCAGGTTGCATTTAGCGAAAGGATCTGTCAGATTATGTTATTAGTGTATTTGTGGCATAAATGTGTAAATAAAACTGAATAAAAAATACATTTTAATACATCAATTTATCATTTGTTTTGGCTGTGAGTTCATAAATAATTTTTACAGGTCTACAAAATAGTTGTGGATAGGCCCAAGCTCTTGGTCAGAGGTCTGATTGCATAGGTCCACAAACTGACCCCCATATAGTAATGCTGCATGTTTAGTATGAATGTGAGATATACAGCTAATTTTTGTTATTTGAGAAATGGCATATTTCTTGATCCAGTTGGTTTCTAAAACAGTTTCTCTTTCTAGTCATGAAAATAGGTCAAAGGCCTGGGTTAAACCAGTTTAAACCTGGGGTCCCCAATCCAGATCCTGGAGAGCTATGTTTGAGCTAATTTCAAATGATCCTTTCTCCAGTACACCATGCAATTCTAAATAAAAGACCTGAAATATCTTGTAGTTAATGAGAAATGTATCCACAAGTTGCAGGAGAGTAGCTCTGCAGGACTGCAATTTGGCACCTCCGATGTAAACAATAAGAATTGTTGTTACCAAAAAAAGTCAAAGGAGCCACTAATCAACATTTAGATGCAATAAATCTGGGAATTGGGGATAGTCTTAATTCTGGGAAAAGTTTCAATCAAATCCTAGCATTGTCTGGACTTTAAAATCAAGTTAGAAGCCCAAATATAATAAAGCACCATTCCAGGTTAAGCATTGCTTGGTTAAAAAACTCAGTTTGATTCATGAGTCTAAACTAAGTTATCTTAAAACTCCAGTGCATAATATATCACATTACATCTTATTTTTTTCATACATGCAGGGATTTACTGAAAAACTTACAACGAAACGTTTCAATAAAAATACCCTTTGCTCGTCTGCTCTCCTGAGTGTTTTACAATATGAGAATAACTCTCCCGTTTACAACAGATTTCTTCCGAAGAAATCTGTTGTAAATTGGCGCTATAAAAATAACCTGATTTTTGACTCTTGATTCTTGATTCTAACAAGCTAAATATACTGGAACAGGGGAAAAACAAACTCTTCCAGTAGTCAATCACTTTTGAAGATTTCAGAAGGTTTTATAACACACCATTTTTTGCTAATAATCACAAAAATAGTAATGATGTAAAATGCTCATGCAATTGTAACACACAGCAGAAAAAAATTAGCCCTAAGAAGAGAGGTGAAGAATTGACCAATCCAACAATATTCCGATTTTACGACTGACTAAATAGATTTTTATTGGTTTAGGGTTAGTATGGATTCAAGCATGGCGTTAAACTGAGGCACAAGTCAAAAAACTAGTGCAATTTTATGACTGTTCATTTGCTAAGAGATTTACTTTACATGGTGGTCTATATCCATCCTCTAAATCCATAAAAAGATTAATGGAGGTTGTAAAATAGTTGTAAAATGGAGGCCTGCCCTACTGATTAAGAAATTGTAATATAGTTTTACATTGTTGGCAGCCATACTGCTTGGCATAATTTTGAACTCTCTAAGTGGAATTGTGAATTCAGATGATATTTTAACCACACTTCTAAATGAAAATTTGGAAAGCCTAACTTCAGAGTAAAATGAGAACGCACCTTCACAGTTAGGGAAAGGGGTAGTATTTTCATGTTCTGCTCTCAAGTCACTGACAATTAGTAATCTATGCTTACAGTTCAAGTGAAGGTATGACTCTATCAGAAGCTACCAATAATTGTTAGGAAGTATTAGTACTATATAAAAAAACTAAATTGAAAATTAAATTTATATAATGTTATGCTTTTATACATTTAATTAAACATGTTTTAATTAATGAGTAGGAAAAGGGTAGAGTGTCTTCTGCGAGTCGGGTGTAGGTCCTGCCTCAAATTGAGGAGTTAAGTATCTCGGGGTCTTGTTCACGTATGGGGGAAAAAAATGAAGCGGGAGATCGATAGACGATTTGGTGCGCCATCTGCAACGATGCGGGAGGTGAACCGGTTCGTCGTGGTGAAGAGAGAGCTGAGTGAAATAGCAAGGCTCACGATTTACCGGTCAATCTACGTTCCTACCCTCATCTATGGTCATGAGCTTTGAGATTTCCCCAGATGAGCTGGCCCACAGAAACCTACTGCTGAGCACTGTGACAAAGTTTCATCATGACGAGTGACTGTTTAAAGTATTGACCTGGCAGACTGGCCATGCTATATCTAAGCTACAAACCTAAAGGCTAAAATGCCAAGAGACTCCATCAGAGAAACTGGAAAAATCATTGCAAAGACACATGACCGCCTGCTAGGGGAACTCTAACTTTTTTTGGATGGACGGATGGATGGATGGTAAGATAGACAGATGGTAGTCACACTTAAATGAAATAAATCAAAAAAAATGTATTATCAGAAAATTCCCTTTTCAATAATGATTTAAGAAATAGGGAAATGGGGTAAATATTCACTTTACTATTCAGTTTATGCATTATGTGATTTTAAATGGACTGTTGGCAGTGGGAACGAAAGAACTACTATGTAATCTAGCAAACGCAGTGAAGCAGCATACCATATTCCTAAGTGTTCTAGGAGAGTTTAAAGTCCAGGGTCAGCCTGATAAAAAAAGTTTGTGATTTTAAAAAAAAGATTGGAAAGATTGGAAAGTCTGAGGAAGATAAGAAGACAAGGCAACATTGAAAGCGGTTAAATGAGAAAAAAGATAAGGGAGTTGTAAGAAAAATGTGACTCCTCAAGCTCTAAAGGATGACTTTCATCCTGCTGACATATGATTGACAGATAAAGGACAAAAACCCCTCATGGCTTTTTCCTCTGCTCTTGGCTATGGAAAAACTGAAATTATAATTTAAAAATCAATAGTCACATACTTTCAGTGCTTCTGTTAGTAATGATGCTTTATCATTATATTCAACAGGGATTTGATAAGGAAAAGGGCATCACACTATGAGAAAGAGGGACAATACAAACCTTGATAGCTAATGTTTCTGTTTTTTAAGGATGTATGTTCGACAATAAATATCTGTAACTGTGGTATAAACAGGTAGGGCTTAATAGACTGTAACTGACTTTTATGTTTAATCAATTAAAGCAATTTCAGACAAAAGATGTTAGATGACAAGGTGTGACATCTTAGACTCTTCTATTTGCACAGATTTCCTGCTGCTCAACCATGCAGTATATCTTCCACTTTCCGGTCAACTCTATAGAACAAACACCTTTTTGCATGAGCAAATATCACAAAACATTTCACCCTAATATTGCTGATTACATTCTGTTTCCATACGTTCTTACAATGTTTAAATTTTTAAATAGAACAGAAGAAAAACCCTATCCTTTGGTTATTGCTGTTTTTTTATTTATTATTTAACTATATGTTTGCACATATTTTCAGTGGCAACTGGCCAATAGAGGACGCAAGGGTGCCGCCCCACTCACCCAATGACCTTATTTAAGACATAAAAAATAAAAAAAATAAAAATAAAAAAAATAAAATAAAATAGAAATATTATGAAATATATTAATGTATTATTTTAGATATGCAAGATAGATAAATATTTCCTCTTGATTGATGAGTAAAGCTTTGGTTATCGTCAGATTGGTGACGTATTTTCGCGCAAGGGCACAAAAATATTTCCCCCTTGGACTCTTATTAAGTTTTACATGCGCAGTGGATCCTGTTCAATGGAAACGATAGCAGCATCTTCTGCAGAGCTCCACAGCACAGAGGTCACGGTTGTTTGTTATAAAGTGCAGCTGGTTGGCAGCACGAGGAGCGGAAGATGGTGAGTTACACAAATGGAGCAAGAAGACAAATAAATAAATAACTGGCCATTAATGCGATAGCTTTTGAGCAAATAACTTTATTTATGTACAAACTAAACAAATTATTATTTTGTTTTTATTTTTACGTTACTTATTTACTTAAAATGAATAAAGTATTTTCATTCCTTTATTTTTAGGTATTGTTTTTCATTTTTGCATTATATATGTATTATAAATAAAGTATTATTTCTATTATTTTCATTTTAAGTATTATTTTCATTTGCATTATTTATTTATTTTAGATAAAGTATTATGTTAATTTTATCTTTATTTTTCCTTTAGGATAAATAAAGTATTTTTGATTGAAAAGTAGACCTTTACAGAAAATTAGGTTTTTGTTCTTATAAAGTGTTTTTATAATGTTCTTTTTGCTTTCATTTATGTGAATACACTGCTGTGATACCTTATTATAAATTTGCCCGTTTTTTGGTATACATCTATTTTTGAGTGAAAGCCCCCCCTGAAGATAACTCCACCAGCTGCCACTACATATTTTACAGTGTTAACTATGAATATTTCCCAGTTCTTAATCCTATGCTTCCGTTGGTTTGTTTTTTCTTTTGAGGTGGAACATATTTGTTGTACGTGTTTTACCTGATTTATTCTGAAGACCACACAATTTTGAAAAAGAGGGAAACCAAAGGGAGAATCAAAGCACTGCCATGATAAAGAGCAGGAAGATCATGTTTTATAAATTAGTTAATTACTTTAATTAATTACATATTTTAATTTTGTTCAAAACCAGGTGAGGGGTAAGTAGGAACCATCTGTCAATCTAGTTTATACATTTATCCAAGCCAAGTTAAAAGTCCCTATTTCGTCACTTACTTTGTTCCCCACAATGGAGAGCACCTAAACCACCTGTAATTTTTGTTGTCCACCTAAATCTGAATTTTAGATCCATTTTAAGGTTTCTTACCTGTATTAGCTTTAGGTACTGATAATATTATAGTGCATCTGGAAAATAAGTATTCACAGTGCTTCATATTTTAGCATACTCTTATGGTTATTGAAATTGTATTAAATTAGTTATTTTCTTTATTTATAAATGATACTTCATTATGAAAATATGCAATATTGAGATTTTTCCACAGCTTAGTCCTGCTTTGTTAAATTCAGTTGACTGGACTTGATTTGCCACAGCACACACCTGTCAATATAAGGTGACACAAATGACAGTGAAAGTCGGAGCATAAACACTATGAGAAAGAATTGCTGTTTAGTACAAAAGCACTGTATTATTATTATTATTATTATATGTTATTTATTCAATTTTAATCAGTTTCATATGCAGTGAATTCAATCTTCTATACATGAACACAGAGAAGAGTGCTGAGATCAATTTAAACTACGAAATAATTAAAAACATGTCTTCCAAAACTGTTAATAAAACTGTATACTACTCAGACCCTAAAGTAAAATTTCACACTACAACTCATAAGAAAAACTTCATCATAGTCCTAAAAATTTAATATGATCGTACAGTATCTAATATAAAGACTATTCACCAGAGCATTTATCCTTTACATTTTTTTCATAAGCTCAATCATGTCTCTGGGGTGAGGTAACAGAAACCCCAGGCAAACCATTGGACCTAAAATTATGTAGAAGATACCATACATGGCTGTTAATTCTCCTTAACAGCTGTGACTCCCAAACTATGCCACAGCTTTGATCCAGCTCCATCACTGCCAAGGCAACCGAATAGAACTGTCACCACTGCACATATACAGTACTTGCTTTGGCATTTTTACCCCTTTTTGCTGCGTCTAAGCCTGCTCTATTTTACTGTTTAGTCAAGCCCATCCTCATGTTAGAAACCAAGGCAATTCATCCCTAAGACATATCCAATCCAATGCCTGCATCACTTGTGCAAAATGTATGTGCCCTGGAAAAAAGCACTCTGTGACCAAACATGCATACATTCACTATACGTGTGTATGTTTGTGTGTGTAACTGTGTGAGTGTGTGGTTTTTTGTGTGGGTGCCTGTCTGTTTGTATAGAAAGAGAGAGGGATTTTATTATTTCATATTTAAGTATAAATATAAGATGCAGGTGGCTGCAATCCCTCTAGATGACTGAATTATCTCATGTGAATGAAGATAAGAGCTGGAGTGCCTCCTCAGTCTGCTCTGTTGCAGCAGCTGTGACAGGCCAGCGTACTCAGAAGTCAATGGAATCCTGCAAATTTAAAGCAGGCCGCACAAGGTTATCTCGTCACTTCCCTTCTTCACAAACACTTCTCTCGTCAGACTGCATCAAAGCACTGCTATCAAGGTGTCGTACGTTTCGCCATTAAAGGATTGCTCAATGTGGAGAGCGGAGCAAGGGGAGTTAGACTACAGCCAAGATTAAATGTGGGTCAAAGAAGGGCTGGATTTTCTGAGAGTGACGCTCTTCAACAATCAACTCCGCTCTTGACCTCTCAACTCAGACTGCAATTGAAAATCTAGACCTGTGCATGAAGTGAAGAATAAAAGTTGTTAATTACAAAGTGTTACTTCTTCACATATATACAGAAATATGTGTCACATTTGCGGTTATTCTGTGAATCTTTAGGGTTAAATTATCTTAAGTTTAGCACCAATAAAAAAACAAATCCAATTAGAAGGTTTTTCTTTTTCTTTTGTTTTTATTTTCCATTCAGGCTTTGAGCAGCTGTGCGCATGATGAGAAGAAAACTAACCTGGTGCTCTACCTGGGAACGTTCAAGTCGAACATCAAGATCAGGTGCTGTTGTGACTGTTTGTTAAAGCAGAGAAGAGTATTGGGAGGAGCTCACATCGTAAGGCCCATGACTCAGAAAAAAGGGTCACAGTTCATGGTGAAAGAAAGTAACCAATTCACATTGAGATATCAGTCTGCCCACCCAGACACAGTGGCTAACTAATGTTACATTTTGTCATCAAATCCTGCACTTCCAGTTATAATTATGTATTTAGATTTTATTTTTTTCATTCTGGTAGAAAGCATTCAAAACAATTGCTTAAAATGAAAGGACATTTTATTAGAAGAAGTTGAGTTCTCCGTCGGAACTCTAAGAAAGGGTCAGAGGAGAATGTGGAATCGGACTTTCAGATCATTCATTGATCATTTTGCCATTACCTAAATGTTTTACTTAATTTTAGATTTAACCTCTAAAAAATGTTTTAACATTAATCAAATTTTCATGGTCTATTATTATGAATGTGAGATAGTGAGATAAGTATTGTGCTGTGTAGAAAGCTACTTTTCAGTGCTCCCTATTGGACAAACAGTGTAATGACACAGTGCAATACAGTTGTGGTATGTTTTTTTTCTTTTCTTTTTCCATCTACAGCGTAAGATGGATGTTAGGAAACCACTTTAATATACTGAACTAATTAGTTGGACTTGGACTATGCTTAAAACAGCACAACCAAAGCTCAATTTTATTATCTGTTTGTATTCTCTGATGGAATTTTTCACCTTACGAAGTTTTTTAGAAACAGGTATTTTTGTCATTGACATCTTTCTTGTAACACCAATGTGGATAAAAGCTGTCACAGTTTGTTTAACCTTGATTTCTGAATATAGTATAGTGTAGAATAGTAAATCCCTCCAAGCCAACAGAAATGCTGTCATTTTGTTACTGATTATCAAAGTTATTTGTTTGAGACCTTACTGCCCTGTAATAATGTTAATGCCAGCTCTCCAGATTATACCATAAATTCTAATATGTGAAAACTATGGAAACATCTCAATTAAATATTAGAACCAGCTAGGGTACATTAGTCTCTCAAGGGATAGCGGACCCCCCATGCGTAGGCTGCTAATAAAGACGATGTAGGGAAATGAGCTGAGAGACGCTGGAAGTAGATTTTCTGAGGATGGACTCTCACATTTGTTCAGTAGTCGTTTCTTCAGGAGAACGTCTATTTCTGCAGAGCAACACTTTAAAAGATGAGCAGATGAAGAAAATGTTCACTTGGTTAAATTTGGGAAGAAATACTGCACACACTGAACGACTCTCCCTTCCTGGTAAAATACTGCAAATTTTACAATGCAAGTTTGTACAACAAATAGACATTAGGAAAACACTTTCCCTGTTATATAATTTAATTATTAATGAACTGGTCTTGAGTTAAGATTCAAACTGTTTAATATACTTATAGTCATGTTGAATGTGATAATGTTCTGAGAAGGAGCTCAGTGCAGTAGAGCTGGGTGGGAGTTTGGTGCTTTGCATCGGGTGGTCACACTGTGTGAGCTATGCTGCTCTGATCTTTGTGGGACTTTTTTTCACTCCCTACAGCGTACAACAATTGCCTCTGCAGAGCCCATTTGCATTGTTTTATAAAAACACTTTAATGCAACTGCAGTTACCGCTGCCAGCGGGACCTATGGCTCTGGTCCCACAGGAGAGAGAAATCGGGAGGGTTATGGAGGCTGCAGCCATTAGTCACTAGAAAAATATCAGAAAGATGTTGCCTTGTGTTAAGCAAAATAATTTACAAGTAACCAGGGGAATCAAGCATGTCAACAATCCCAGTGATTGATCCACACTAAACTATTACATTGGGCAAAATTAAACTTTTTTTAAAATTAAAATAGAATATCTACTGCTAAAAACAAGTTTACATAACACATAGCTAACGAAATTAGGAAAGCTCAACTCATTTTTTGTAATAAATTAAATATGTTTTTTTAATTATTTCTTCACTGAAATCTACTTTTAAAATGCACAAATCAAAAAGTGTTGGTAAAAGTGTTGTTTTCTGGCAACTTGTTGAAGAATAATATAGATAAATATATTTGAATATTCAAACATAAAACGTCATTTAAACCCAATATACTTTAAAACAAATGAATTAATTGAATTAATTTAAACCTTTTAAAATGGTATGAAAATGCAGATCTTATCCTGGTTATTTAAAGGGACTAAATTTAATCAAATAAACACGCCATCAATTTCACAAAAATTATCTTAAACTGTTGTAAAAATTTGCAATAACCACCAAAATGTTAGGAGGTGTAAGAGGTGTTTTAAGAAAATAGCCGGCCTTTGCGTATGTTGAACCTGGGCTTTGTTGTTATCGGGGTCAAAGTGCGGCTCTCAGACAAGGGGCTTAAGGAGACAAAAGCGTTTAACACGAAATAAAACCGTCAAAGTTCAGCCATAATCCCCGCTGCTTCAGCAGACGGGCTGGCTCTGAGCCTCTGCATGTCTGGGTGCTTCTTCTGCGCGGAGGAGAAAGAAATGTCATCGTAGGCTCGGACAGAAAAGATCGACATAAAAATAGATGTAAAAATGAAAATCAAAAAAACAGCATCAGTAGAAAATCTTAGAAGGTGTGAAACTGGGCTTGAGTTCAACGGGAGGAAGTTGTGAATACAATAATCTAGAATTAACTCATAATTAATTACATGAAACACAGAGATTTGTTTTGTTAATGAATGTCATTAGTGTAAGATCAGCTGCGTTTGACCGTCAAGTTTTAGAGACTTTCAGCACCATGGATAGCTCTTAATCCCGAAAAACACTTGATAATTTACTTTCTTTTTTATTCCTAATTCTAAATTAGAAATTAATCATATTCGAAAAATAAAAATATAAAACAATAAAATAAAATAGGCAAATGATCGTTTCAAGTCAATATAGCATATTTTAAAGCCAATCTGTAAAAAAAATGATATATATAAAGGTGTGTACTTAGAATAGAATGATTTTTAATTCAGTGGATTTAGTTTTTTAGATGCTACAAACTAAGTAAGTATTGTTTAAAAAAGCTAATTTTTACTTTTTATGGGTGTAGTCAGGGTAACTACAGAAATCACAGGTTCTGCCACAGTTTTGGAAAACAAATATTTAAAAAAAACATAAATGTAAACGACAAAAGCATCTAGCAACACGTGGTCTATAGTAAGTCTTTGATTTTTTTCTGAAAATATGCTTGGGAGGTTTAAACTATGCGAGGTTCTCCGATGTCAGAGCTGAGGTTATTTCACTGTTGGTGTATACAACAGCGCCCTCTTGCGACGATTTACCACCAAATATTCTCACACTGTAACTATTTAAATAAATGTTAAAAAGGTCTGGTTTGAATAAGCTATAACCCTTTTCCTGAAATAAAACAACGCTATCTATAAAAGTATCAAAGCTTGAATTTGTGATTTTCTTTACATTTGTCTCATCTTTTTTTTAAGATTTAAAGTGTACCTTAAACTTCTCTTTGAGGGACAAAAGCTGAGAAAAATGTGAACCTCTCCTGCTTAGATGGAGATCTGTATTAAGTGCGCAATGACAAAATAATAGAACGTGTTTGTAGCAGGACGAGAACGGACTTCTGCTTCCTGTCACTATGATGTGAAGCAACTTTAGAGCAGCTGAGTAATGCAAAGGAGCCCCACTCACCAGACAGAGAGCAGGCGTCAGGAGGAACACGGCGCACCAAGACGTCACCTGCATCCTCCTGGAGCTCAAACTTCCACTTATTTCCCTCGGGCGATGTCTTGAGCTCTCACGACCATAAATCCACCTGCTGTTCCCCCTCACAGCGCGGCCAAGCCTCTCAGCTGACCAGGCAAAAGCAAAGCAACGGACCCCATGACCGCAGAAGAACAGCTGAGAGTTGGAGGTTGGAACGGGGCACCAGGGACCCGGAGACACCGGAGAGGCTGCGATGGAGATGCGGATGGATGCTCGGATGAGACGGCTGCGAGCTGCAGAAGTTAGTTGAGGTTTAATCCAGGTGAAGGCAGCAGCAGGGTCATAGCTGGAGCAGCTGGGTTCCTGGTTGTGGGTCGGAGCTCTGCCGGTCTGCAGGGAAAGGCTGAGCTTTACGCTTTATAACGCGCGCCTCCAACTCAGCGCAGGAGGAGGGAGGGACGAGCTGAGGCGAAAAATAGAAGGGTTTACGTTCATTTTATACAGGACAACAACGACAAATACGAAGTTAACACTCTGGTTTCTTTTTCAGACACGAGTGAAGAAAAAAGAAAGCTCATCTTTTAGACCAATGAACTAATCAGTCCTGGAAGCTCCATTCTGTGTAAATACGTCAGGCTGACGGCTAAAGAAAAACCCAACAGTTCCTTCATTACCACTTTATCATGATAGAACTTCACTCTTCATCATTATAAGCAGCTGACTTATATATTCTGGTGTCATGTGTTTCTTTTTTGGTTTTAGGTGATTGGCTTATAAACAAGACTTACATGCATAAATGAAAGATAAGGTCCAGTGCTCTAGATTTATCCAGATCTGAACTTATGTTTAGTTTGCTTTCCAGAACTGCTTTATTAGGAACCATTATGTGATTCTTTGACTTTTAGGTCAGACTTGTTTATCCAGATCATTTCAAAGGTCCCTGTTGTCTTTTTGTTAGGATTGTTCGAAATGTAAATGAATGTATTTTAATGATTTCATTTATTGTAAAAACAATGCAGATGTCTAAAAACTAGGGTCCCAATTAACTGGTTGTTTGTTGGTTGAAAAAAATTAGGTTGATTTTAGGTTTTAATTTTTAACATTATATTTAAAATTAGTAATGTTGGAGTGACATATGCTTCTCGGGCATCAACTTTACTGGAGAACAATTGTTTGTAACCAGGATACATTGTTACATTATTCTTAATTCCAGTTTGGTGGAATATCAATAAGCTATGATATTTATTAGTGCACTACTTGTGCAGAGATGTATCAACATTTGCAGAGTTGGGGTTGGAGTCTACGACCTACACCCAGTGTTCTCAGCCAAAACAGTCATGGCTGCCCTTAACAACTTTGCAGTCAGCTCCAGGAGATTGGTGCTGGTTCTAATTTGGCTGGGTCTGGTTCTTTTATTTTTGTAGGTGAGTTTTCATTTATTCTTTTTAACCACAAAGTAAGTATTGTGGTGGCACATCTTACTTTTGCTATTGTTGTGGGGAGTGGTTGAAGTCAGTTTATAGAGTATTTGTGTTTACGTGTTATGTAATGTTGCATGAAAGATGGCAGTTGTGCACCAGTTTCAGGTTCAGGTATAGTTAGGTGGTTTGTGGGAATATACTGTTAGGTAAGTTTTACCAGCAGTTGAAAGTAGTTGACCATCATGTGAATGTTTGATGTAACAGCTGACAGACAAAATCAGTCTGTTTTCATCTTAGATTCTGTCACCCATGGACAAGTTATTTAGAAAATTTGTATTACCACTATGTGTCCGAAATATCAGATGTTAATGTGGTTTAGCCTATCTCCCAGATTTCAAATTTTTTATTTTGTGCTTGTGAAGAGACACATTAGATATCTTTTGCTGGTAAGAAGTAGGATTGGGGAAGTGAGGAACAAAGAAACAACTGCTTCAGTAAACCCCCAAGAGTCTCACTGCTACAACAGTGCAGTGGTTTGCTGGCATCTCCATAATTCAGCCAGCGGGGCTGATGGGATCACGCTCTGTATGGCCCAGATAGCCTTTACAGACCCCTGCATGGCACAAGGCGGTGGAGCAGGTGGTTTTAAATCACTGGAACCATCTGACTTCTATTCTGTGTGTAACGAAGTGTGTTCTGGTTTACAGTGATGTAACATTGTCACAATTCGGAGTTAATACCACATTTCCTACTTCTGATAAAATAGGCCAGATAGGAGAGAATGACAGACGCCCTCTCTGTTGTCCTATTACTATTGGGACTTGATGTCCACGTTTGCTGCAGGTTTTTATCAGTTAAAACCTGCAGCCACCTCAAAAAGCATATCTAGAGATATCAGGTTTTACAGAATTGGACAACAGGAGCATGTTTGGTCTACAAATATGAATATTAAAATGTAGAGTAAGATTTAATATGCCTTTTTTTAAATCTGTGAGGAGCTTAAGCTAATTGGAACGAGTGAGGCAGTAAAAGGTGTAGAAGAATGAATTAAACAATAAAAAACGGGTGAAAGCAGAATACAAAATTCTTACAGAAATGGGAAAAAGAACATCTCGTGTTTCTCAGTCACACACCTGCTTTCCTATTTTTTTCCTAGACATCTTTCGTTGATGGAGTATAATCAGAAGGTCAAGCTGCTAATTTTCCTAACACATGTTTTGGTACCCATTTAGAGCTGAAGGAAACAAAATAACAGGGTGACATCTTTCTAATAGCTTATCATTTGACTGCAAAGAAGCCAGAGATAAAGACAAGATGGGGGAAGAGGACGATTGCCCAGCCGAGGGATGCTGGCGTCTGGTGGTATGAATATGTTGTGCTGGCTTGGCTCCATCACCGATTGTGAAGGCAGATGTTGCTGCGGGCCTTCAGGCATGAATATGACATGATAGCAGCGGGCTTTCCATGGGTGCTGCCCAGCCAGCTGCCACCTCAAGTGTCACTTTGCATTGGCAGAGAGGAATAAAAGCCAAACCAATGTTGACCAGAAGGGCTGGGGCTGCACTTCACACCATGTGCAGGGACAAAAGACCTAGTGATCTGCAGTCACAGCTGAGTTTGCCAGAGCTTTTCAAGCTTCTTTGGAGGATGGGTGTGCTGCGGGGGAGTTGACAGAGACAAATGGCTGAGCAGAGCGTTGGTCACAGGATGCAGCTGCTGCCCATCAATCGCTTCCTTATTACAATTAGACTGAATGCCACTTTCAGTTTTAAAGAGCATGGATGTAAAGTCAAGTTTCCATTTGGTTTATTGTTGGGTACGAGTTGCACGTCATGAAGTGAAGTACAGCGGAAAAACTGAAACTTCTCCTCCTCCTTTACAAAAACTTTGGGAGCTTTACACATGAAAAGTCAATGATGTCCTTTTTTTACTCACATAATGAACTTTAACATTGCACTAAAACTTTTTTTCCCAATGTTATGTACAGAAAATATTTAAAAGGATAAATCTGGTTTGTTAAAACACCATCTTTTTGTGCAGTACTAAGCACTATTAAAACTAAGGTGAAATCTGGATAATTAGTCTTTTTTGCAGCTTATGATACTGCAAATAACCTATTATGAAAAAATCAACCTTAGTTACGTGAGGCAAACAAACTTGTGTTGAAAAATGTATTCAGAAATAAAACAAAATGTTTTCTAAATACACAGGCACCACAGCATCTCTGAATACTGCCTTTAAAAATGAAGGGAAAAGAAGAGATATTGGAATGGATTAAATGCATGACTTAGAACTACAGTTAGCTATTTTTCAGTCATACTTGACCTCTCAAAGTACTTTTTAAACAAGACCCATCTTCACCCAAACACACCTTAAAAATGTTCATCACGGAACATCACGTTGTAAATGAAGAGAATCAAATTAAGAAAGAGTGTGTGTGTGTGGGGGGGGGGGGGTAGAATTAAGAAAAGGATATTAAAGGTACACCCAAAACAGAACAAAAATTACAGTTTACAAACATTATTTTGTGAAATAACATCCCCTCAGCTGTCATAAAAACTGTTAAAATGATCTGTTTTCAACCTGGATTTAAGCTTTATCACAGTGGAGGCCGTCATTTTTCAGGAAGTAATACACAGCCTCACACTGTTTATTATGACAGGAGCATCCAGAAGGGGACCAAAACCTGAGGCTCTCAGATTCTGAGTTGGTTCATACGGCCCAAAATATACATCCTCCTGCAGAGCTCCAGACAAATATGCAACAACCATTTATCTAAGCTGATGCCCTTCTTGACTGGTGATTCAAATCAGCTTTTAAAGCAATCAGCAATTACTACTAAGCATAACCACTGCAACAAAATTGACAATGTTAACTAAATGTTTGCAGGATTCTATTTAGTCAAATAAAGTTTTTTTAAGTGTTTAAAGTGGAAATTTGTCTTCTATTAAACAAATATTGAAGTGTCAAGATAGCTACAGTAAGATGTAACTTTTTTTTTCATTGTTATCCTAACCTTACACAGGCAAGAAATGTTTTCTTTCTTATTTGTAAAATGGTATTATACAGGAATTACAGATAAATGGAATATTGAGGACTGCACAACATAAGCAGAAGTTACTGCAGAGCCCAAGATTCTTAAAAGCTCTGCTTTAAAGGTGTAGGGGATGAAAGTTGTAGATAATGGGATCAAGTGTGTATCACTAACAGAACACAGTTTACCTTATTCGGGACCTCGGCTGAGGTCCTAAGGAATATTGACTAATTAACAGAGACGTAGTTCTGCTAGGAAACAAGCAAGACAGAGCATAATCTACTGAAGCAAAGACAAAATATAAATGAAGAATAATATAAGAGTCTAAATAATCACATAACACATATTCAAAAGTGAAAGTAAAACTTTGAGATAATCAAAAATGATATAACACAAAATTATTCAGGTACAAATGAGTGACTAACAACAACCTAAAGAGCATTAGATGAGGGGCATATAAATCAAATAAATATGAATATTCCACTGGAATTAATAAGTATAATTGAATGAAATGAAATGAAATTAATAGTAATTTTTTCTTCTTCAAGCAAACTGTGGTAAAAGAGTATCTATTTCTCCAATGTGGAGCTGTTTAAAGGCTTCTAAAGGCAGCAAAGCCGTGGCAGCTTGCCGACCACATCTTTTACTTGACCTCACTGACCTGTTTGCTTTACCATACATTTTTTCAGGCCTCATGTCAAATCACCACTGCCAGATTCTACAAGATACAATCAACATTAAAAGACCCTGTTGCAAAAATGTAACAGTTACATAAGTACATGTTTAACTAGTACCAAACTAAGCAGAAGCTTTTGTTTAACTGAGTGTTATTTAGTCAAATATAATTTTTTAAACATAACCTGCACTGGAATTTCCCACTGATCGTCTCATTGTGAGTCAACATGGGGTGATAGAGGGGAAGAACAACTGTATTTTTAAAAGAGCTCCAAAATTAGGATGATCATCCATCCCTCAGTTAACAGCTGGGTGGCGGAAGGAACAGGAAAGCGGCTTGGAAATACATACAAACACTGGGACAGAATTTCGTGGACATCTTTCTGCACGTGAGTCAGGTCAGTAATAATTACCAATAAATACTTTGAGTAAAAAGGGCTCTTAATGATAAATGTAGATTCAAGCACTCGTTATATCTACAAGGTAAAAAATAATACTTTGAATAAGATACACTGTGAACATGAGTAAGCTATATAGTTTGATTATACAGAGTGAAAATGATTTCTCGTCCTTCTGGAGATTTTTTTTTCTTGTGTCTTTTGAAGTTGCACCAAAGTCACTCATTTCATAACAGGACTTTAACTAATTAGAGCCTGTAGCACATCCTTTCCTTGGCAGATGAAGCTTAATTGGAAGACAGGGACATGATTATGTGCGGCGCTGATTAAATGAGACGACCAAAACCATGTACCTGGTCTCTGTTTTACTTCCCAAACATCTGATCATAATCATGGACTCTGGTGATAAAGGTAATTACATTATTTAAACAAGCAGAGGACAGCAGTTTAACCACAAGAAGAACGAAAAAATCAGATGTGATTTTCTACACCCACTTTGCTAAATCAGGACAGAGTTAGTCTTCTAGTGAAAAGCTAAAAGAATAATAAAAATTAAAGCTGGCAGAGTCTGAGACCTTGCCTGTCTGAATATTTAACGCTATGTGTGTCCCGAGCTTTTTGTGTTTGGACCAAGGATTGTTTGACAAAGGTTAATATCCACCGACCCATCCCTATCCAGCTAAGCACTCTCATCTTATCTTTTTCCATTTCTATAAGAGAAAAGAGAGTGAAGAATGTTCTAAGGATATAGATGTCTAGAGTCCTGCCCCTCAAAAATATACATAAAATTCATGCAAATATGAATATTAACTCTGATGTTTCTATTTTAAATTTACATACTGATTAAATAACATTTTTTGTAAACTGACTTTCCGTCTGGGTCATTGCCAGTCAAGCAGGATATTGAGCAGTCTTTTAGTGACATCTATTGGTGTAATGAAAACTACATGTTTCTTCATCTACTAAAGCTCCAAGTTTCTACTTCCAATTTTGTTTCAGTAGCATATAAAAAAGCTCTATTTATATTTTTTCAAAATGCATTCACATTATTTTGAATCAATTTTATTGTCATCAATGGAGCAACAAAATGTTCCTTTCACCCATAACAATATAATATCTTTAATTTTTTGATGCACATACAGTATGATATACATAAATGTAAGTGTGCAGCAAAATAACATCCATGAAAATGTGCGTTTTTTTTTTTGTTACACGTAAAAAGGTTCAACTGAGCACATATCAAAGAGCAATGCACCACCATGCTCCATTACACCTCACACATTATCGCTTAAAACATGTGCTACACTTGGCCTTATATCTGCGCTTTTAGCTCTATGAATCTTATTCAGGAAATTTCAAAATAACAAAAATTTCCCATGGAAGCTTAGGAAAATTAAGAAAAAAGTTAATAACACCACATGAGAATGTTGAGTTGCTGCCAGCACCACCAGCCGTGTCCTCTCATGGAAGGTTTCTCGACTAACAGAACGCCAGACCAGGTGTGGCTACTATAAAGTGCAAAACACTGTGAGAACACAGAAAGTTAAGAACTGAAATAACTGCAACTAAAACAGATTGGACAATAAAAGAAGAAAGCAGCAGAGGGAAAAGTGGTCAGATTGTCGTCTAGCAGTCTAAGCCTATAGCAGCAGAACTATAGAAATAACTGAGGATAACCTAATCCTTTAGACTTTGACCGGAGAAAGCTGGAGCTTTGTTTTTACAAACAAATCAGCTCCATACCAGGACCCCACTGCTGCATGCACCAACTTTTCCCTTCACAGACGGACCGAGTTTTTCCCAGTTTCCAGCCCAGAACCGGGCCCGGTATCAGCTGACTTATAAAATAGTTTACCTCATTGTAAGACTGAAATTGATCAAAACCAGTCTGGGTAAAATTAGAAGTTATCAAAACAAGATATATGATATGTGGCTTTACGTTTGCGTCATGCTTCTAAACTGTTGAGCAGCTGTTTAAGTAAAGAAGCTGCTGCTTTTTGGATGTTAGATAAAGTGTGGGCTTTCATTTGACAAAGCCGATCTGACCCGTGATTGATTTAAATACTTATACTCCTAATGTCCTTTTTCAAATTTTCTCCTTCTCACACATACACACACACTCCATCCGCTGGTTCATTGTTAATTGCAAAGCTATATCTGACACCCTGGCTATTGTCTAGCTTTGCTATACAACTAAATTAGCCCCAATAGCCTTTGGGTGGTTAGCCGGGAAGCTCAACAGCCTTCCTGTGGTTTTATGAATCTTGTTAGAGTGCCTTCATCATGCAAGTGTACAGTAACAGGGAGTCGCCCCACCATGTAGTTTTATCAATTGACCTTAGGAGTCTACACCTCTTTATTTGCTGTGTTTAATTTTTTAACAGTTTGTTGACTGGATGATTTGGCTATAAAGTGTATTTATTTAGATAGGTAAATCTGTGCAATTTTAAAAGCAGAGTTTGTGTTTATTGTGACATTGGAATTAGTGTCTGCAGCTTGTATTATGAAGATAAGAGACTGAACAGGTTTGATTTCCTGATTCTCAGGTGGTGGCCGGCTACTTAAGTATAACCTTTGGTAAATACTAATTATATTAATAAATTTATTAATGGCATGGGGTCAATAAAGAGTAGTTAGAATAGAATACACATGATCCTTTTTTTAAGTTTCATCAGAATTTTTGCTGCAGCATTTTGGATCAACTGAAACCTTTCAACTGTATTTTGTGGACTCTTGTTAGGGTTTGAGTTTGCACTACTCTACGTTGTCCACTAGATGTTCTCCAGAGCTCCAGCCTGGCTGGAGTGCCGGCCTCACCTGTGCTTCGGCACAGGTGTTCCACATCAACCATGACGAACTGAGCTGGTACTTAGGGACCGGTGGATCTGCCTCAGTGTTGTGTTACTACCGGTAACGTCTCACGTTCCTCAATGCCAGTTTTCTTGTTTCTCTAGTTGTATTTTCAGCAAGTAGGTGAATCTTCTAATTGCCTGTGTTTCTCTAGCCTTTGAGTAATTCTAGTTTTTTGTGCTCTCCAGTTTTTCTAGTCACAAGCTTCAACACTCACCTCAGGTCCGTTGGTCTCCACTGGACATCATCCTCCACCTCTGGTCACCGCTCCTGCCTGCTCAGCTCGATCTGCCAGTCAGTAAATAATTACAGTACTCCATTCTTAAAGTTGCAAATGTATGGACAGCTTTTCAGCATCACTCCTGGAGTGATTGTAGCTATGTGGTCTTTCAGAGTTTAAGTGTAGAAAAAATTATCATTACCACATTCAGATCAACATTCACAAAGAAATAACTTAGCATTTCCTATCCCCTTTAACATTATGCACTATTTAGTGTTAAGGCATTTTTAGACCTACTGTTTGTCCACTTTCGCGCAAATCAATTAATGTGTTCAACTTGTAACTTTTCTAAATGTTTTGGTTGCTTGTTACACAAATAGACCTTTCAACCTGATTCTGTAAACCATACAAACATGTTTAGTCTGTTTATTGGTGAACTGTTTGTGAACAACTGGAGAACCAAATCTAAATACAGGATGCAAAGTCTGTGTTTTAACCTAGTAGGAAATACAGAGAATAAAAAAAAAATCATCCTTGTTTTTCTAGTTATTACTCTAGACAAGATTATCTAGTTGCTGTCAAATCACTTTTACAATATAAACAAATGGCTTGAGCTGATTTGGAACTGTACCAAGACCTCCTAAAATCTGTATTGGTATGGTTTTGTTTATATGCACCCTTTGAGATTGCTAAATTCTCATCCACACAAATTGCACTGAAGGGACAATTTAAACAGACATTTTTTTAAATTGATTAAAGAAACTTAAACCTCTTATATGAAAACAACCTACAATATGAAATCCCAATTAAAGCGGAAGAATGTTAAGATTGTCATCCAAAATGTCAAGGGAAACAAGTGGCTACAGAACTAAGTGAGGTTTGTCGATGACGTGTTACTTCTCAGCTTTGTGGAACCTTTTGTGGTTAAGCTGATGGCACAGACACAATGTACTACTAAAGCTTCATGGAACCTTGTAAAATTTAGGCTTATTGGTACTTGTTTCAGACGTGTTGGTATTGGAGAAGTCAACAGGGGTAACTGGAAAGTTCAATGTTTTTTGTTATATTTATGCTATTCTTCTGCTTACTTTTTGTGTGTTCTTCTCATCTTAAATAGCATGGAGAGTGTGATATTCTTGCAGAATGGGATTCCAGATTACACATTGGAGAGTCTTTCACAGTGCGGAGCATGTTTTTCGGAGCAGGTCTTCCGTCTAGTAGGGTTGTAGTTAAAGGACTTCTCTGGTTCTTTTGCTTCGACTAGTTGTTAATAGATAAATACATAATCTTAACATATATATTCGACACCTATCTAGGAATAGAATGTAAGCTGAGAGGAGTTAATCATAAAAGTAATATGATAAAATATTAAATTGCATGGATATACACAAATGTACATTTTATACTGTTAAGTTCTTCACTACTACAGGAACAGTTATATTGTCTAAAATCAATGTCTACAAATTACATACTAATTGTATATTGTAAAAGATATATTAGTAGATGAAGTTTGCAGTTTGTTTTCACTTAGATAAATCATTTTGTTAACAAGGTCAAGACACTGTGCTTAAAAAAATGCTCTAATTGTCTCAATACAATGATTATTTTTTTCTTTTTTCATCTATCTCAGTGACAGATGACGGGGGATGTAGACTTTAACCACCTTCCATGTCAAGAGGGGAAATTAATTTGCTATATCAGGTTTGTGTGTCACAGCATTTAATTTGCTTATACTGATAGGAACACAGAAAAGTCTTTTCTTCACCCTAGATGTCTGGGGACAGAGGCTGATGGTGCCGGTCGGGTGCGGAGTGACGGGGTGAGGCCAAACGTCTCCAGAACCTCAACAGTTTACTGGAATCGTCATTTGGAACTTCTTAAAAGGCCAGTGTGATTTTATTCACAACCTCTCTTCACAATCCCAGCGCATACCTCGTATACATGAACTAATGCACACACACCCACTGACATGACATATAAGCTTAAATGAAACGTGTAAGTAAACTTACACGGAAACGCATTCTTCCCTTGCTTTTGACAACACTCCAGGATTTTCTTATATTTCAAACACATAACATTGTTCTATTTTACATGATCTGTCGTGGTTACAGGCCAAAGAAGATTCTTATCAATCAATCAAATCAAAAATACTTTATTTATTCCAAAGGGAAAATAAATGGTGTTGGAGTAACTCTGTGCTTAAAGGATTCCAAGGTTTCACAGAGTCTAACCCCAGTGGACATTGTTCAGAGAGATAATCTCCCCGTTAAAGGTATTGCAGAAGTATAAAAGAAATGGATCAAACGATGTCCAGATACAGAATAACCTTAGCCAGGGGAGGGCACACTCAATCCAAGAGTGATTGAGGTGAAGAGTGATTGATGCAGGTGCCTGTCTCATCCTACAAGGAAGGACAGAAAAAAAGTAGGAGATGGAGTTTGGGGTCCTGTAACTATTTTAAAGAGGGACAGAAACATCCCCTGGCTTATTAGTTAAAGAAAAACTGCTCTAAGGAGAACACAGACAATGCTTCTGGTACCACAAATAAAACAAAGCAGATTATTTGGAATACTATTAAGAAGCAACAGAAATAAATATGGTAGAGGTCAACACATCAGACACCAAATCCTTGTGCTTCACCCTAAGAGCCAGATAACTTTAATTGACACTGACTTTAATTTTCATTGACTTTAATCCTCAGCTCCCAGTATCAATCAAGAAGGCAATTATCATACTGAAGATGCGGAGCAGCATGCATTGGAGACAGAAAAGGTAACATTAAAAAGTTGCAATCTCAATGCATCCTTCTACCAGAAGCAGTACTAACACTGTCCAGCATGACAGGTGAGGAAGTAGATCTCAGAGGACAAGGAATAAAACACACAGTGATCAAAGTGACTCAAAGAAGGCTGTTGGTGGATATGATCAAGTCATCAAATGAATACTCAAACAGGTGGAAACAAGAGGCACAAACAAGCCCAAAAAGATACATTTACTGAATAGTGACATCATTAAGACCGACTCTGAGAGCAGGGAAAGAGAGTTTGACTATCAGTGTTCTTTGTCACAAGGTCAATGATCCCTACAACCATCTGAAAATCAAGCATTTGGGCAAGCTTTAAATCTGAAAAAGATAAACATTTGCTCAAATTGGAGGAAGCCATGATTAAGGATAACCAAAGGTTTCTTGAGAAACAACTCCAGAAAAAAAGAAGAGTAAGAATTACAAAAACAGGCTATACATAGCAACTACAAGTTATAATATGACCAAGACATGACCAAGACTACAATCAAACTGAAACATCTATTCTGAAAACTAAATCACAAGAAGGGCTTGTTGCACAAGTGAGAAGTTAGCTAGCAGAAGTATTTAGCAATGGAAGCATGGCAAAGAGAGTTTAGACTGACTATGTGGGACATTAGGTCAACATGTACTGGAAAAAGGAATAGGCCCAAAAACAGCAGGATCAGGACACTCTGAGAAAGCTTACCCAGATACAATTATTGAATAATAAATGTAAGGAAAAGACAGGCTGTGTTGAAGCAGAGAAAGCCTGTACCAGTACAAGTTATTCAGCCACAATCACAATATGATCAGAGTTACCTAACAGCAGAATGTTTGATGACCCCTTTTATGCCACATGTACCTGGTGAGGAGCAGGCATTGAAAAGTAAGGGCAAGAGAAACTGGTCAAACAGAGGAAAAGCTAATTTAAACTCCAGCTTACAGTGGTCCCTTGGATCCTGTCACAACTGTGGACAATTGGGACATTTCACTGGAGGCTGGACCAAACCCTTCTGAGTGTTTTGAGGTTGAGACTTCAAAAAACAGCCAGTTTTCACTCTGAGACCAATAAACCCCAATGGGGCCCTGAAAAACTCAAATGGGGGTTGTCATCTGGTAGTTTCAGGGACTTAACAAGATCCAACTACTATTGTAGGGGTGAATAGTGAATCTGTCAGGGTTTGAGTTTTGCACCACTCTAGGTTGTCCACTAGAGGTCGCCAGAGCTCCAGCCTGTCTGGAGCGCTGGCCGCATCTGTGCCTCTGACCTGGTGTGCTGCATCATCCGTGACGAGCTGAGCTGGTACTTAAGGAGCGGTGGATCTGCTACTCTTCGTCTGGGTGTAGTGTTACTACCGGTAACCTCATGTTCCCCAGTGCCAGTTTTCCTAGCTTCTACAGTCATGTTTTCAGCAGTAGCTGAATCTTCTAGTTGCCTGTGTTTCTCTAGCCTTTTAGTAATTACAGATTTTTGTGCTCTCCAGTTTCTCATGTCTCAAGCATCCAGACTCACCTCTGGTCCGTTGATCTCCACTGGACAACATCATCCACTACTGGTAAACGCTCCCCCCTGCTCAGCTCGACCTGCCCGCTCATGCCCCATCCAATCAATACTGCTGCAAATCTCTGGACAACCTACCACCGGACCATCAGCAAACCTCAAGCCCTCTCGGTTCCCCTGGCGTCATGCACTGTGACGGAGACCAGAGCTCCATCCCATTATATTATTGATATCTATTTAAAGAATAAATGTTTTTTGGTTTCAGTTCTTTATTTTAGTTATATTGACATTTATTTAAACATTCTTTCAGGCAGAGGGACTGGCCATCCTTCCTGGACAGGGGGAATGTGGGGAATTGTTTAATTTGAGGTTAATTGTTTGTCCTACCTTTCAGGTGTGTCTCCTCAGCAAGGTGAAGCAGCAAAGGGAGACAAGTGCTCCAGGTGCTACTAAAAAGCTCGTGGAGCATAGCATTCTCAATTAATGGGGGTAGTTCTCTGAAGAGTTATGTTAATTTAAATGTAATCATTGATTAAATTAGTTTATTTCTAATAATTTGCATGCATTTAAATATTTATTGTTACCATTTATTGTTTTGTTAGGTTTGTGTAAATTATTTCTTGTTTTGTCACCCCTTTACTTTGTAAGAGTGGAATTGCCCCATGTATTAAAGCCAGCTGTTTTGTCTCACTGGGGGGGTGTCGTTTCCAATATGACCTGCAGTTTTAATAAACCCCATCTCAACTGCAATCTGTTGCCTCGCCTCCTTTCCTGAATGCAGAGCCTCCGCCGGGCAAAGTGACATCCACCTTCAAGCAAACAGTAAGACCCACACCAGTTATCACTGTTCAATTCAGCACCAGCTGGCCTTCTCTGTCTCCACTTCCAGAAGTCTCCCACTCTCCCATGTCGTTTCCAGCCATTTCCCTATTGCTCCTTGGCCGTTTCCTTCCGGACCCTTTTTCAAGACATCCAGAACTCAACCGACATTCAATAAACTCTGTTATTATTTGCCCTCCTGAGAGTCCTCTGTTTAATATGGGTAAGAAGCCTTAACAACATGACAGAACCATTGAGGATGATGGTTGATAGAGGAGCAGCCTTTACCTGGGTTTGTTTTAAGATCAAATCAAATCAAAAATATTTTATTTACCCAAAGGGAAATTGAATGCTGTTGGAGTAACTCATTTGAGATGACTCATTAACTTATTTAAAATGCCAAAATTCTCCTTATTTCTGGGACATTGGTACAGACAATTGGGTTTGACGGTCTGAAACAGCTGACTCCCTTCATAAACCTATTCAGAATTGTATCCGGTATCAGAGCAGACTGTCACGTCTGGGGAGAGATGAGTTGTGCAGAATAAATACATAGATACAATGCACAGCTAATAACTGTCAGGATGAAACACCATGTGAGATTGGTCAACAACTATTTATGAAAATAAAACAGAAGCTTCTTTAGTTTTGTGAATTGAAGATCTTACCCCAGATCCACTGATGCCAGTCAGATTGAGGGAATAAGTATTTGTGGCAACACGTCTGGGTCCTGAATATCCACCCCATTGAATGATTAGACTGTTGCCTAATCTGTAATAGTTTGGAATTTAAATGTTGAGGCTGTCACCTTGTGTGTTATTAATGCAATGACAGTTGCTGTGTTAGTTTTGGTTGGCCCACAATTATATATCTTTTTGAGCCAAGCCACACCTGTAGTTTTGAGTTGTTGTTCCCGCCAGTGACTAAGTAAATAAGCGTGGTGAAGCAATTCCGGGCTGATTATTTATCTCCTGCAAATATACTACACAATCAATCCATGATGAATGGCTAAATCAGCAGTCAGATGACATTTAGATTGGTTCAAGCTGTACAATTTTGGGAGGCTATAGTAAAAGATCAGTCTAACTGTCTTACTTTGGAAAATGAAATCGAATACAGTGTTCCACACGTGACTCTAATGGTTTCAGATGGCTGAACAGATTAACAGAAACATGTGGGGGAAATGATGGCTGAGGCACAAGATGTCTTTTTTAAACCAATCATAGAAAACTTAAAGATCTGGACAAGCGAAGGTGGGCAGTATCTAAAGATTATGATTATGTAAAAATACTGAATGAACCCATTTGGATTTTTCAGATGTGGGCAAACGACCACAAACAAGAAATGTTACAACAGATCCCTGAGTGTTTGTGGTCCCAGCACAGCACAGATATTGGCCTTGTCAAGTGGGCTGTTACATGCAGGTGTCGCTGCATGTAGGATTTACCCCCATTTCAGGTTGCTGCTGAGCTCCCGCATGTTAACAGGCCCAGCTGGTTTCACTCTGCCTCTTGATTAGCAGAGTATAAGGCTGGCTGGGAAACTGATTTTCAGGGCCTCTTGGCCAATTGGGCAGCATGTGTGCTGCAGCTTGGTGGTGCTGCGCTAGAAGATTTGTTTTGTGCTAGCAACCCTAATTTGTTTTTGGGTTAATCTCCTGTTTCTTTCCCTTTAGGTTCTTCTCTCCAGCTTTAAGATTTATTGGGGTTATTAAGTTTTAAATAATAAAACTTTAAACTTTACCCTCCTGGTTTTGTCTCTTGATTTTTCACTGTTTATTTATTGTTACAGCTGCCCTCCAATGCCCCTAGACTGCCTTGGGGATGTAGCATAGGCCCAACCAGTGGGTTGGGACTATATTAATTTATCAACTTTTTTTTCATCTTTATTCATTCTATGGATAAAACAAAATACATTGCGAAATATAAAAAACTTAAAAGAAATGCCCGTGTGACAGGGAGCAGAAGGAAAAAAAATCTTATGTATAATCTGCCCCTTCTTACACTATGACCGTTATACCAATCATAATTTAACAAATCAAAAAAAAAAAAAAGATACAGAGAACTAAAAATAGCTGCAGGCCAACTTGCAGCTGATTTGCAACCAGAACTTTTCAACCATACAGCAATTTGGTTTGCATCAAAAGATAACAATGTAATCAAAGCACTTTTCCACAATTCTTCATATTGTGTTAACATCATATCTTTAACAATTTTTTTTAAAACACGAAAAATGATAATGCTGGTTTATTTTATTTTTTTAAGTAATTCCATAACCCGACTACATAAACAAAAACAAATCTTTCCAACACTTTAGTTCTAGGTTTAACACATTGTAATCAATTAATCTTAAAATTTTAATAATTGCAACTTGACAAACAATGGATGTGATGTACCTCTATATGTACTTCTGCTTATGATTCCTATTGCTTTTTATTTTGTAAAATAAACACTGGTTTAGTGTTAATGTTATGTTATATGTAGTTCCCCAAATTTCTATACTTTCTACACTTTTTATTATTTTTATACTGTTAAAATGTGCTGTTCAATAAATATTTCTTTCAATAATTACTCCTAAAGATTTTGTTTCACTTATTTTGATAATTTTAATGCCTTTTATCTGCAATGAAATTTCAATATTTGCATTTCTATTGCTAAATAACATAAAACATGATTTATCAAAATGTAAGAATGAGTTCTAGTTTGTAGTTCATGAATAACTTCACCCACTTCAGAGATAACCGAACATTTTTAAATGTTTATTATCAGCAAATAAATACATATAAAGAAATAGTAGGAAACAGACAGGTTCATTAGCAACTTTTTTACAAGGTAGCTCTTTTAAAATTTACAACCACATTCACTTCTCCTGTTTTTTCTTTCAAATTACATTTTCTGAACGTGTTCTAAAAAAGAAACATTGTGGTACCTTAACAATAAATAAAATATACCATTATTTACAAATAATAAGCTTAGAAAAAAACAAGTTAAACATTCCACCAACAACTTCCACACAATAAAATCTGTCCTACTGTCTCAAGATGACTTGTTTCTTGGGTCACCTCACTATATGGGGAAAACCATCAGGAATGCAAAGTGTTGTACTCTGAAACTAAAGAAAAATTTAAGGACACTGGCATTTTGTAGGGATAAAATGTACCGAACACACATACTACCAAGTTTCCTAAAGGATTTTAGAGATTAACAGTTAATATTGTGAAGCCTCTTTCACGTAAAGGCATTGTTTATGATCCATTGCATTTAAAATGACCCCTTCATTGGCATCCAGCAACTAGGCATAGTCATTTATCCAATAACTACTGTCTCGGTACTAAACAAAGCTCTGTCTAAGAAGTTGGCATGTCAAATGTAAAGACGGGTACTTAAAGAATACATATGGAAAACTCATATTTGCAGACATATCTAATAAAATCTTTTAAAAAAGTGATAGATTACCTTAAAAAAAATTCTAAAACTGCATGAATTTAAGTCAATTTCTGGATATGAACTTAAGACTCTGTCATAATTGGGAATTTTTTTTAAACCAAATTATATAGTTAGATCACATCTTCTGTTAGAAAACCATCAATATGTAAGACATTCAACTTACACTTCTAAAAAAAAACGAGTGGGACAAGTAGTCACCTCACAATTGAAACTCGTGCCGCAGACCCCACCTTTCCTGCATTACAACCAGATTTTACCTTGGCCAACGCATTTACACACCAGTAGCCTCTTAACTGTGCTTGATAAAAGTATGAAAGTTCAGCTAGGTGGAGAATCTCTAGCATAAAGGGATTTTAATGGTTAGTAGGACCACGAAATTGACTGTCGAAGTTCAGACTATTTTCCTCATGATAAAACACTTCATCCTCTTTTGGATCATCCTGCTTCTAATTGTAATACCACAGAAAAGCTTTGGGGATGGATGGCAAAGTAAATAAAAAAAAACTGGATGATAGTTACCTCTGGCCTAAAGGAAATAATCACATCAACAACATTTTCAGAAGGCCAAGATACTACACATTTCAAACTTTTTTTGTCCCTTGCTACCGTTTTGTCGTTTTCCATTTTGATGCTAGCTTACAACTTGGTTACAAACTAGCAGCATACATCGTAAATAGTTTTACTTGTCCCTCTTGTTCTAAGAATGTGTCCATATATCTGGAAAATGAGATTTTTTACAAGGTTAGTTTTGGCTGTCAGTGGGTCAGGGCACAATATTGCTGAAAGGTTCCTAAAATGGTCACACATCTTTGTAAAGGTGTTAAGTCACAGTCAGCAGATCAAACAAAGGCTCCAGCAGGAAGTTGGATATAGATTAGTACAATATGTATTAGAAAGCCAAAGTGAAATCCCAGACAAATCTATTTACAAAATAATGTTCTATAACATACAAGAGGTAATACAAAAAAGTTATCAAACATTGGTAAGATCTGTTATCAAAAAGTTCTTTTTTTACATTTTTAGGACAAGAGTTGTACATCATCTTGTATTGAGAGAGGCAGTTTTCATATGGCAAAGCGAGACATTAGTACATATCATGCTGCACTAATATAGTGCAAAATTATGCCTGAAAATCTAAAAGGAGAGGCAGGCAAAAATGATGGCATCTCCAGGATCCTTCACGCTTGCTTTCCATTTGTTTGGTGAATTTTTAAGGTTTATCCATCAAGTAACGACAAAGAGAAGAATGAAATCAACAAGTGGAGCAGAAACCATGCAACTAAGCTGTTTCGAAATGAACAACTAATCAATGAATATTTGTGCTTTTACAGCATAATCTCTTCTTGATTAACTCTCTCCATTAAATGTGGTTTAAATGCAATTGGTGGTGGTAAATGTCAAAGACGCAAAGGCAGATTTCCAGTAAAGATAGCAAAGTGATGAAGGCTGAAAGTGTCTAAAGCTCAGTTTTATTGTCAGAATCCTAGTTTGCATGTTTGCTGACCAACGCCCAGTAGTGACCCTGACATTAACAGGTATTATGAGCAACCCTGCGTCCCGTGTGAGGACAGAATTATATACAGTACATCTGCGAGGAGGAAGACTTCTACATGTCAGCGTCTCCATCGTACGCCAAAGTCAGAGGCTTCAGTCTGTTGTTCATTTGTCGTCGCTGTGGCTTCTTTGGCTTTTTGCTGCATATTGGAAAAACAACAATGAAAATATTTAGACACTGATTACAACCCAGCCGCATTAGAGCTGATTTACTCCTTCTTAAACTGATTGATGTTTACATAACATAAATGACTCTGAATCAGAATGACATGAGATAGGATGGCCGCTAGATGGTGCCACAATAACACTAACTACAAACTGTGTTTAGCCTTATTATGAACTCCTTACCACACTCTCTTCCCTTTATTTACTTTAGCTACTTATAATTGAGACTTGAACAACATACTTTATTTCCTTTTAAACTTAATACATTAGGTGAGGAACTTGTCTAGTCGTTTTACTGTAGTAAAATGTTTCTTGGTAATAAATCATCTTCCACTAAAAGTTTGTGGTTGTAATGTTGTTTAAGCTTTTTGTTAGCAATAAGATCCTGTGGTCATTTGCAGTGTGTAACCAGTAATGTCCAGCTCACCTCACTACAGGTTGGGATCCACTAGGAGAGAGAAGAGTTTTCTGTGTTAAGGCACATAACTTTTCAGTTGTGCAGAGTTGGAACAGGGAATGAATGGATCCCTGACTAAGTGAGGGAGCGAATCCCAGATTAAGTGATGAGAGTTTCAAAGTGAGGTGGAGATGGGGACTGCTTCAGCTGTAAATGTTGCTGTGAAGATGGAGGCTGCTGAAGTGGTGCAGCACACTGATGCTGCGGCTGCTGTTGGAGCTGGTTCTGCCAATTAAACTCATCTTGTTCTAGTTTCTGGCAGGCAGGGCAGGTGTAAGGCACTGTGTAGGTGCTTGGTTCCGTCCAGTAAACCCCATCTGAGGGGGAATCAGACCTCGACTTGCGGCAAAGGCACCAACAATAACTGAACACAGTATGAGAGTTGAGGCACAGACAGAAAAAATGAGAAACAAATGGGACATATGATGAAAAATTAAACAGAAAGAAATCAAATTAACAAAACTGAGCAATAAAGTGATGGAGTTTTTATAAAGATGTTTTCTATAAGGCATTAAACGACCATTTAGCTTGTCAGAGTATTTAGTTAAACTAGTTGGAGTCTGTTGTGGAGGCTCTTCAGATTATTTTAAATACTGAGATAAGGGTTATACAGGGTTTCCTACATATTTTCATTTTAAAATTTCACAGTTTGCATTTCTTTTTATTGCGATTCTTAAAGTTCAATTTGAACACTGATCATAGTCATTGTTGTGTATTATCATAAAAAATGTGAAAATCACACATAACTAAAGATTAACTTCCAAAAAGAGTAAACATAAAAACAGAAAATTCTGCTTTCTTTGTCAAGACTATAGATTAAATTACAATGCTTTAATAGCTTGTTTTGTAAATTTATGGAGAATATATTATAACATTAAAAAGATGTAAAAATTTGGGACTCATAGAATATTTTTGAGATTGCAAAATTGCAATCTTTTCTTATAATGAATTCAGGTAGTTGTAATCAATGGTTTTCCAGAATTTCTGACACTCTCTTGGCATTGGATGCTATATCATTATGTTTGAATTCTTGACGTTTTTCTAATGAAACTTTGTTCTTTATCTAGCCACTAAACTCTGACCACATGACATCGACCATTGTGGCCATTCTTACTCTTACTTTTACCCTTGTAATGGTCGCAGTAGGGATTGGGTCTATTATCGAGGAGACCCTTCTGGACATACCGCTCTCAATTTTGCTAATCAATGTTGAAGTAGAGAGACACTCAACACAGCTCTGATCTTATGTTTCCCAACGTTTTTCATGTTGCCCCACTGCCTGGTGTTATTGCCATTGTGTTTTTTTCTCTTTCCACGTCTCTTGCCATTTTGTTCCAGCAGTGCATTTGTCGTCACAGTGGCCTGGTTCTCCAATACTAAACTTCTGCGCTTTTCTCTGTTTATTCATTCATCAATGTATGAAGTAGGCAGTTGGGATTAATGGTTATGCATAATAACCAAAACTGTTATGATCCTACTATATATGACTTTGATCAGCTGATACAGGCATTGATTCCTAAGATCATGTACAGTATGATATAATGTGTTGTTCCATATACTACACCATTTTCTGTTCGCCCAAATAAAATGAGGAACTTTTTTTAAGTAATAAACATGAAGATACATCATATAGTTCGTGGATTCAATACTATGTATAAATCAAGCTGTCTTTACGTTGATGTAACATATTTAATAAATATTAGTTCTGTTTGCCTGGAGGAAGAACACTAGATTTAACTAAAGGTTGCTATGTTAGCAGTTGAAGAACACAAATTGAAACAAATATAAAAAAATAATTGTATTATATTGTATTATAAATAGCTTTAAGTTAATGATTTTAGTCACAGATATCTCCTATTTTTGTAATAAACCTTTTCATACTGACTTTTCTGAATGGTGACTTCCTTTACATTGCTCAGTTTTGATAAACAGTAACAGAACTCAGGAAAAAATTATAAAGGATGAATGACAATTGTTAAGGAATTTGTACGTTACCAGGCTAAGTATGTCATTGAGATGATAAAGACAAGTAAAACAAATATTCCTGCTGCAACTCCGTACACCCAGGTCTTTAGGGTCCCATCTGCAGAGAGTAACACATACCCACACAAATTATTCATTCAGGTCAGTAAGAAATTGTTTCCTTCTATGTATGAATATTAAATAATTCTAATGAACTAAAAGATATGTCAAGAAAAATATTATAAATTCAAACACAGAAATAGTATTTAACCTAAAGAAATTACAGTGTTTATGTAAAAATAAAAAACTGCAAGTATGTAAAAGAAAAGTTAACAAACTTAAAAAGAGAGATTATATGTCCCCAATTTTAGCTTCCCTCCATTGGCTCCCTGTCAAACTTAGAATAGATTTTAAGATTCTTCTTTTGACATATAAAGCTCTCACTAATAAAGCTCCATCGTATATCAGAGATCTGATTACTCCTTATGTCCCTAACAGAGCACTTCGTTCTCAGACTGCAGGTTTACTGGTGGTTCCTAGAATCTCTAAAAGCAGAATAGGAGGCAGATCTTTCAGTTATCAGGCTCCTCTGTCACGTTTGCTTAGTCACCAGAGCACGATTTTGGTTGGAGCACAAGTCAGTCCCGGGGAAGGGTTTTCCCTAGCTCTACTTTTCTCTTTCCTCATCCTAAAGGGCAAGGATATCATAAGCTACTTCTTTAGTTAGGCTTCTATTGGCATCCGGTGCTGGAGGACAACTTCAACTCTTTTGGTTACTTTAATATTTTCTTTTTCTATCCAATTGGCATTAGTTGATGCCATTTCAGTTCAAAACTTTATCTTTCCTCTCCATCATACAACTGGTCTGGTATTCTTTAAGCTGTGACGCATTTCAGGAGATTGACATCGGCTGGGAAGGTGGTGCCATGAACTCAAGATTCGCCCTCCCTTGCTATTCATTTTTTAAAATTATTTTTTACGCCATTTTCTGTCTGCCCAAAGCCCAAGTCGGTCCCAGCACACGGATGCTCGTAATAGGCCCGGCTATACTGGAGGTTAGGAACCCCCCCCCCCCCCTTTATATTTAAGAGGGGTGGGGAGTGGAGGCTGGAGGGAGTAGAGGGTTTGGTGTCCTCTGTTGCTACATAGATGCTCAGTATGAAGAATTGCTGGTTCAGGAGTGAATGCTGCAAGTCAATGACTCAATGCAATTCAATGGGTTTACTTAGATAGAAAACCTTTAGAGCTTTTATTCTTAATAATAAAATAAGAATTAATATTTGGTCAAAATAATTGTAAACACAGTATATTTACTGATAGGTTGAAAAAGGTTTTAACCCAAGTGGGATCTTATCTGGTTAAACATTAAAGGCCTTATAAAACCAACTAAATTACAATTCTCAAAACAATACAAGACATTAAAGAACTTTATTCAAATTAAAGTTTAAAAAATACATCAAAAAGACACCCTAAAGCCCCATTGGTCTTATTATTATTTGATGTCATGGAAAGGCTGATGTTTATTTAACATCTTACAATGCTGCCAATTTCTTTCACTTCAACCCATTTTAAATAAATACTATATGCTTAGATACTACAATCTTAAATCTGTTTAGCAGCTTTAAATAAGCAGCCCTCCATAGTTTGTTACCTGGACCAAAAGGTTGCAGGAACCAGGTTCTTCCTGCTCTGCCTGGTGTGCTGGCTGCAGGCTGGATGGGGTTGAATGCCCGGATGGTTTTGACATCAGCTTTGTTGTCACTTGCAGTTGGAATCTCCAGGATCGGTATGACAGTACATTCATCCAGCATACCATCAGACGTCATCACTTCTGTGTAACCATCTTCACAGCCACACACACCTGCCTAAAATAACAAGTGGTGAAAGTTTTATTTAAACAGTAATAACATGATTGTTTTTTTTAAATATCAGTTGAGCAAAATGTTTGAAATGCTCATATTTTGTACAAAGCCTAATAAAAAGTAGCTGTACTTTTAGAATAGAATAGAATAGAATAGAAGTAGTTTATTCATCCCCGCAGGGAAATTACTTTGCAGTTGCAGCATACAGACAAGGAGTACTAGTCTAAATAAAAATTAGATAAAAAATTCTGTAAAATGTAAAAATTCTTTAAATTATATGTACAAAAGCAAATGTGCAACAGATGCAGTTGTGCAAGTTTAACTGATAAAATAGTACCAAAAAATGAATAATGTTTTTATTGTACAATGAGATGTGGTAGGAAAGATTTCCTGTATCTGTTCATTCGACAGCGAAGCTGAAGCTGTTTATGTGAAAAGGTGCTCCGCTGTCTGTCCACTGTGTGGTGGAGAGGGTGCTCCTTGTTGTCCATGATAAACAGCTTCTTCTGTGTCCTCCTCTCCACCACAGTTTCCAGGGATTCTAGTTTTAGTCCTAGTACAGAGCCAGCTTTCCTGATGATTCTGTTCAGTCTGTTCGAGTCGCTAGCTCTGATGCTGCTTCCCCAACACACAGCAGCAAAGAAAATGGCACCGGCAACAAGACTCAGATAAAAGGTCTCCAACATCTTGCTGCACACATTGAAGGATCTCAGGTTCCTTAGGAAATAAAGTCTCCTCATCCCCTTCTTGCACACAGCGTCAGTGTTAGAAAAGATTTCTGTTGGAGTTTTATTTTTTTGTATATATAATATTTTAATTGACTACAGGTTTGAATTAGGTCTTAACATGGAAACAGTACATGTTATACAGTGCTTTTGAAATCATATGCATCACTTAAATTGATTTAAACTACAATAATAGTCACTCAATCACAGTCAGATTTTGGTTCATTTTGTGTTTTTCCTTTTTAACTGGTGCTAATTACTGTGTGAAAGCATTTAAAAGCTACAGTTAGTCCCCAATAATAATGCTCCAGGGATTCAAAAAAGAGTTTGTATTTCAATACATATTAGATAGCTATTCTTCCAACATAAAGTAATTTTACTACACACACACACTTCACCTTGAAAATGGTTTTAGAGACTAAGTAATTGAACTATTGTTTGTAAAATAGACAATACTATTGCAGAAAAAATCAGTTTTCAGAGTTATGTTGTTTAGATTTAGTTAAACTTTCATTTTTTAGGCCATAGCAAATTAACAGTGTAACAGCAGGGCCGGGCCACTGCCTGACATTATCCACTCCCACTAGCTTTAGAAGCACATGGTGCTTCTTAATAATGTCAGCTCATATAAGTATAGTGCCAAACACAGACACGCAACCAGAGGGGATAACGGAGGGCAGGAGTGCCATGAGGATTAACCACCAACACACAACGCTATAAATCTACAGGTCGGCAGCTTGCCTCTTGCCTGCATCTACACACCTTATGGGCTGTAAACTGCTGATAAGAAGGTGCACAACTACAGAAGGTAGAAGTAGAAAAATCCCTGGATATATTTTGGAAGATTAGTGGACAATCATTGTCATGTGAAGAAGATACATCATCTTCATAAGCAAGAAAATTAAGAGAAAGAAATGGTGAAAGTGGTGTTGGTGGCTTTATTACACCAGGTTTCTGATATTTAATAAACCTTTTACCAATGTCAGAAAAAATAGACAACAATGCAAACTAAATGCTAATAAGAGTGGAAGGAAGGTACTGTTAATCAAAACTTTAAAAGTTGAAATACATATTCTTGTTTTCATTTCAACACGTGAATTTAAGTTACAGCAGATAAATACAGAAACCTGTAGATTACTTTGAATTTACTGAACAATTAAGGACATTTATCAAACAAGTGAAATAGATATAAGCTCTCAGTATGTTTTTATATGATTGTTTATTTAATGGTTGCTTTCTTTCATTATAAATATATTCAGATATTACAAGTAAGTTATGAACATATTATCATCAGGAATGTGAGAAATTCCTTATCCTGCTTCTGTACATGTGACGTCTTCAAGCATTCGCTCACTGTCTTTTTCCACAGATGCTACTTGACAGTAAGACGGCGATGACTTAAACCCCCTCCCACTTCTCTGTGTACCTAAACCTTCTAACAGTAACTCTCCTGCAATCTGAAATGTTTCCATTCATGTGTCAGTCTATACGTTGTTTAAGGGGATTAAACTACAAACCATTCATCTTTAAAGCCATAACTGGGTTTAAATTATCACAGAGCCGTGTGCATAAAGTAACAAAG
The DNA here is from genome assembly GCA_032876305.1 of Orestias chungarensis. Taxonomy (NCBI): domain Eukaryota; kingdom Metazoa; phylum Chordata; class Actinopteri; order Cyprinodontiformes; family Cyprinodontidae; genus Orestias; species Orestias chungarensis. Next base: position 134,224 of record JAVLVB010000501.1, on the reverse strand, counting down.
CTAAAGATACTAGAAGTAATAAAATGGTAAACATTTTAGCACTGTTGAGAAGTTGTTTGGGTTTAAACAGGATTTGCTTAGGACTTATTATTTGGGATATTATAATTTAATAAGTAACTATCTGAGTTGCAGTTATTTCATTAATCTAATTATAATTTGATTGTTTCTGGTTCAAAACGGACTATTTGTGGACCTTTAACAGAATGGACTCTATATCCCATGATGCTTTGTAATTAGTAGAAGAAGACTCGAGTTTTTTTTTGTTTTTGGACAAGTTCCTACACTCTGTCGTGTATCATTTTGTATCCTTTTTATTCACTAAAGTTCATCTGAATAATCCATCCGACTCCTCTTCGTTTTGAAATAGTCGAATATACAACATTTTGGTGCCGAAACCCGGGAAGCAGGAGACATGGCTGACGAAGAGGGAAGCCGTACGGAGCGACAGGACAGTAGGGAACAGCGTATTGAAAGAACAAGGAGAAAGCGTCGGACCGTACGGAGTTCTACTACGCGACTACTGAATCAGATTGACAGTGAGTTATTGAAGGACGATCCGGACGTCGGACATGTGCGGGAAATGCTGGCTGTGCTGATGGCATAGAGGGACAGTTTGAATGAGCTGGACCGCGCAATTGAGGAGCACACTCCGCTAGACGAAGTGGAGGCGGAGACGGAACTCGCAGAGGAGTATAACGACCGCATCATCAGTACGAACGAACGTGCAAACCGAGTGATAAGGATGTTTGAAACTGTGAGTACAGAGCCCCGACAGGCGCGAGTGAGTGAGACCAACGCAAATGCCTCACAGCACAGAAATGCTACGGGGAGGCTGCCTAAGCTAATAATTGACAAATTCAACGGAGATTTTAGCTTATGGCAAGAATTTTGGAGTCAATACGAGACGGCTATTCACAGTAATGACGCTCTTTGTAAGCGAGAGAAGTTTACATACATGAAGACTTACCTCACAGGCACAGCTGCAAAGGCTGTAGCAGGGCTCACTTTGACAGACAGTAACTATGATGCTGCAGTTAAAATACTAAAAGGCAGATTTGGAAGAAAGGATTTAATAATAAATGCTCATATGTCAAAGCTCCTGAATTTGACTCCTGTGAAGAAATCCTCTGATGTGAGTGCTATGAGACAGTTGTATGATGAATGTGAAGTTCAAATTAGAAGCTTGGAGTCAATGGGAGTAGTGTCAGACACATATGGAGGCATGTTATGCCCAATACTGCTCCAGATGATACCAGAGGAACTGGCTCTTGAGTACAGTCGTCAGAGGGGAGATCAAGATGAGTGGAAGGTGCACCAGGTGCTGGAGTTTCTACAGAAAGAAGTTCAGAGTAGAGAGAGAGCTTTGCAAATGATGAGATCATATAATCAAAAGGAAACGTTGCCTGGTCCCAGATTATTCAACAAATCATATGGATTCACTGACATAAAGCCAAAGAAACCAATCATGACATCAGCAGCTGCACTCCACTCTGGTAATCAAAAGACTCAAATCTGTTTCTTCTGTGATAGCGCTGAACATAAGGTCGAAAACTGTCCAGAACATGAGGTGTCAGCACGTAAAGAGAAACTGAAGAAGCTTGGCAGGTGCTTTGTGTGTTTAGGACAGAAACACATCGCAAGGTTCTGCAGATCCAAGGGTGGGTCATGTGCCGCATGTGGCGGCAGGCATCACATAGCTCTTTGTGATAAAAATGAGACCCCAGCCCCGACAGTCTCTACCAACATGGAAACTGTTATTTCCTCTGTAATTCCCCAAGTTGAGGAAACCAGGCCTAATAATGAAAACACTGTGCTACTGCAAACTGCCAAGGCATGGGTGGTTGGACCTACCAGCAGGAAGATGGTGCGTTGCCTGTTAGATGGAGGAAGTCAAGGTAGTTTTGTGCATGAGAATGTTGTGAGAGCACTGCAGCTACCTGTCACAAAGCAAGGGACACTGATGCTTCATACATTTGGCTCTTCAGCTCCCACCTCAGTTGAACGCAACATAGTGAAGTTATGCTTGGAAAATGTTTGGGATACAGGACAGAGCATTGAAATAGAAGCAGTAGTGACACGAAAGGTCTGTGCAGCAATGATGAAGGTTCCAGGCGAACATGTGCGGAATGAGATAGGCGAGGTCTCCAACTTGCAGATTTCCCTGGAGAAGATAAACCTGAACTTTCGGTGCTAATCGGCTCTGATTGTTACTGGCAAATAGTAACAGGCCGTATAGAGATACTAACTGAGAGTTTGGTGGCTCTTGAGAGTGTTTTTGGTTGGGCAGTCCAAGGCCCAGTGGTAATGTCCAGTTTGTCAGAGACAACATGCATGCACATTCAACTCAATGACGACACACAGATTGACAAACAGCTCCGTGCATTCTGGGAACTAGAGTCCCTGGGAATCACAAGTGAGAAGCCAGAGAGCCCAGAAGATCTGGAAGTTTTGCAACGGTTTGAGGAAACTTCCACTTTTAAAGATGGACGTTACCAAGTGGAGTTGCCATGGAGGCAACCTAACCCACCCCTTCACGACAACTACCGCATTGCAAAACAAAGACCGATGAGTTTGAAAAGAAAATTAAGGAAAGATGTTGTCCTGTACAGCAGATACAACGAAGTGGTGGAGAACTACTTAAAAGAAGGAATGGCTGAGGAGGTGCCAAGAGAGGAAATTGCCGCGAGCCGTTTGACATACTATCTACCTCATCATGCAGTGATAAGAGAAGATAAAGCAACAACAAAGCTAAGGGTTGTGTTTGATGCTTCTTCTCATGAAGAGGGAAGCCCATCACTGAATGATTGTCTCATAACAGGCCCTAATCTAAACCCAGACCTGATGAATGTTCTGCTCAAGTTTAGGCTGCATCATATTGCCTACATGGCAGACATTGAAAAGGCATTTCGGCAAATATCACTATCAGAGAGAGACCGTGATGCAGTGAGATTTCTGTGGTTCTCAGGATCACCTACCGAGGACACAGATGAACATTTGCTAGTGCTCAGAATGACAAGAGTGGTATTTGGAGCTTCATCAAGCCCATTCTTACTGGCAGCTACTATAAGGAAACATCTGAGACAATATCAGTCAGAACAACCAGAAGTAGTAGAAACCATCAACTCATCTCTCTATGTGGACGACTTCATTTCAAGTTCCAGTGAGTTGGAAGCGGCTTTCACAGTGACTACCACAACCAAGAACATTATGTCTGCTGCAGTAATGGAACTATGTAAATGGACAACGAACTCGGCTGAGCTCAAAGAAATGTGGCAAAGAAGTTCAATGGATTGCACTACACAACCAGAGACATGTGGATCGGTGTTAAAGGTCCTGGGCTTAGTGTGGAGACCAGTAACGGATTATTTTGTGTTCGACCTCAGAAGATTGCAGGACGTTCTAAAGGAGAAAAGGAACACAAAAAGGAGCGTCCTGCAGTCGTCTGCTCGCATTTTTGACCCGTTAGGCTTCTTGACCCCTTTCACCATCAGAATTAAATGTCTGTTTCAAGAAATGTGGGAAAGAGGAGTAAAGTGGGATGAAGAATTGCCACCTGATTTGTCCAAGAAGGCAGCATTGGTGTTCAGAGCTCTCTCAACTGCATAAGTTGACAATCCCACGTTGGCACAAAATGGACATGCAACCGAACAGTCAGGATGTAAAGTTACATGTGTTTTGTGACGCAAGTGAACGAGCTTACAGTGTAGTCGCCTATCTGCAAGGAAAAACTAAGGAAGGGAAAATGAAAATGAGTCTGGTGGCATCCAAGTCCAGGGTTGCTCCACTTAAAAGGATTACACTGCAACGGCTGGAGCTAATGGGAGCTTTAATAGCTGCCAGGTTTGGGAACACGCTCATTAAAGCTCTTCAGCTAGACCAAACCCAACTAACTTTATGGACAGACTCTATGATAGTGCTGCATTGGATTCGAAGCTCTGCCAGCAGGTGGAAGCAGTTTGTTTCCAACAGAGTTACAGAAATCCAGTCTCTAACTGAACCACAGGCATGGTTGCATTGTCAAGGGAAAATCAATCCAGGTGATCTTCCCACCAGAGGGTTGTCTGTCCAAGAACTGATCCAAAGCTCATTGTGGTGGCATGGACCTTGCATACTAGCATTACCTGATCAGTCAGAAAACATCCAAGAACCTGTTCAGGTAGATGAGGTGAGATCTGAAATGAGATCCAAACACCAGGTTGCAGTACACTTGGTCAATCAAGATGCAGAGTACTTAAAACCAATGTCGGATCTAGAAAAAATACAGCAAACTAAGAACAGTGCTCAGAGTGACAGCCTGGATAAGGAGATTTATAACAAATGCCCGCACAAGTGCTAAAATCAGTGGCGAGCTGACAACAGAAGAATTGGAAAAGGCAGAGAAACACTGGATAAAAGTGACTCAGATTCAATATTTCAAGTCAGAAATTGATATGCTGAAGCAAGATAAATGTCCTAACACTGACTCTAAAATTCTAGAACTGAAACCGTTCTTAGATGAAGATGAGCTCCTTTCTGTTGGAGGAAGGCTGCAAAAATCCCAACTCTCATACAGAGAAAGACACCCATGGATTTTACCTGGTCATCACAGATACACAGAAATGTTGGTGCAGTGTCAGCATGAGAAAATGATGCATGCAGGTATACGAGACACTTTAGTGCAAATTAGAGAAAGATATTGGATTATGAGAGCACGGCAAGTAGTCAAAAGGGTTATGTCAAGATGCACATTTTGTAAGAAATTCAATGCCAAGGCGGGACAACAAACAACTGCACCACTGCCAAAAAATAGAATAACAGAATCCCCACCATTCGAGGTCACAGGTGTAGACTTTGCTGGGCAACTCTATGTAAAGGAACAAGGCTCCATGAGAAAATCATATATTGCACTGTTTACCTGTGCTGTAACCAGAGCAGTGCACTTGGAGCTGGTTTCAGATCTATCCACAAAAACTTTCTGCTGGCTCTACAAAGATTCATCTCAAGAAGAGGTTTGTGTAAGGTGATCTATTCAGATAATGCTATGACCTTCAAGCGAGCTGAACAGGATTTAAAGAAGCTCTGGGAGAGCATTAAAGATACAAAGCTGCAAAACTTCTTCTCTGAGAAGGGCATCACCTGGAGATTCATTGCTGAACGAGCAGCCTGGTGGGGAGGATTCTGGGAGAGACTCGTCAGGTCAGTAAAAGTTATCCTACGAAAGGTGCTCGGCAGAGCAAAATTAAGTTTTGAAGAAATGTGGACAACTCTTACTGAAGCAGAGGCTATAATAAATTCCAGACCTCTGACATACATACACAATAACGTGGATAAGCCACAGCCTCTGACACCAGCACACTTCTTAGTGGGCCAAAGACTCACTAGCTAGCCTCCAAGAGTATTCGCAGCTGATACCAAGCACTCAACAGCAACCAAGGAAGAGATGACTCGGAGATGGCGGTACAGGCAGAGGCTCATGACCAACTTCTGGATTCGATGGCGGAAGGAATACTTGTTGGATTTAAGATCAGCGCATCGTTGTGACACCCCGACGCCGTCTAAACTGCAGGTGGGGGACATAGTGCTCATTGGAGAGGACAAGACTTCGAGGCAGACCTGGAAGCTGGGGAGAATTGAAGAACTGTTTCCAGTTCGTGACTGACTGGTGAGATCGTGTGCTGTCCGAACGACAGCCGGGACTGTATTGCGGAGACCAATCCAGCTGCTATATCCTTTGGAAATTTAGATAAACTGTTGTTTATCGGGGGGGGGGGATGTTGAGAATTTGTTTGGGTTTAAACAGGATTTGCTTAGGACTTATATTTGGGATATTATAATTTAATAAGTAACTATCTGAGTTGCAGTTATTTCATTAATCTAATTATAATTTGATTGTTTCTGGTTCTATGGACTATTTGTGGACCTTTAACAGAATGGACTCTATATCCCATGATGCTTTGTAATTAGTAGAATAAGACTCGAGGGGGTTTTTGTTTTTGGATAAAGAGCTATGTTAGCTAAGTTCCTACACTCTGTCGTGTATCATTTTGTTTCCTTTTTATTCACTAAAGTTCATCTGAATAATCCATCCGACTCCTCTTCGTTTTGAATTAGTCGAATATACAACAAGCACTATTGTTTTTCATTTTAACTCAAGTTTTGGGACTTTGGTTTTTTGTTTTGCTTTATTAAGGGTTTGTCAGTTATAAGCTGTCTTTTCTACTAACTTGTTTCCTTGTAGCTTTTGTGTCCTCTTAAAACCTATTGGTTTGAATCTTGATTTTTTTGTCATGCTGTATTCTGTTTCTGTTTCCTTCTTTTTCCGTAGGTTTCTTGCCTTTTGTCAAAGCTGCACCCAGTTACTAAGTAACCATCACTTTCTTGTTCATCAAATCTCTTAAATAGCTTTCCATCAGACACATTTTTGTCAGATCCTCCTGTTTTATTCCAGCCTGTTTCCTTGTCAATCCTGCGACATGTAATAATCAGGATTCACTCTTGAACTTTAGTTAGTTCTATTAAAACTGCTTATTTTTACCCGACTGCATTCAGTCTCTTCTTTGAATTTGGATCCTGTACTATAGTTTTATGATCTTTGAAAACAATCTTTATTAGTGTAACACCCACCTCTGTGCACAAAGACCATGGCTTGGTACAAGGAGGGTCACACGATCGATCCACCAATGGCTTGGCCCCTGCCAGACAACCACCTGCACAGTAAAATGGTAAATGTTAAACTAAAATGCTTTCTTTCATTAGTGATCTTTTAGCACTTGAATATGTAACAAAAAGGCTTTAAAAAAATTATAAAAACATAAAAATAATCAAAGCTAAATGTAACCATTACACATAAAATCAGAATATAGTGGCAGCCAGTCAGACTTGAATCAAGTCAATGCTGTAAACAGACCCCTCACCCACCCCCCCTCGCACACACATGTTTTGTGAGGTATACAGATTCACTCCTCCAGGGTCTTCAGACATAATGGTGTCTGTAAAGTAAAATCATTGGGTAATGTTAAAGTTTGAAACCAACAGAGCTTAAAGATGTTTATCACCCTTTTTTATGGAACAGTTTTCACAAGCATCTTTCATTGTATGTATGACATTTTCTTGCCACAGACATACATGCCACTTTGTATGTTTCTTTCAAATATGCTAAATACAAACACATTAAAAGCAACCGCAATCTGTTTTCAGGTTTAATAAATCACATCACAGGTGGTTAGTCATTACATTTGCATATCCTCCTCCCATAATTATAAATGTTATGATGATCAACATATATTCTGTATACTCATGAGGGCAAACCCACTAAATAGATTGTGCCTGCTTTACTGCTCATTTTGGAGGATTGAGACACTTTTCTATTTCATCCATCCATTAATTATCTAACCCTCATATCTTCGTGGGGTCACAGGGGTCTGCTGGTCCCTATCTTCAGCTTACAATGGGCGAGAGGCAGGGTTACACCGTGGACAGATCGCCAGTCCATCGTACAATACATACAGACATACAGAGCCTTCTTAATGCATGGCAACAGTGCTAGCCACTCCGCCACTGTGTAGCCCTTTTCCATTTCAATAAAGCCCCATTTCTGTAATATCACTGAATGGACTTTTTCTAAGGAAGTCAATTCCGTAAAACCTTTGTGTTAGAGCCATAAATAGGATATATTTAAGTTATTGGAAGATGGTTTGTTTTTTATTTTATTATGTTTAGTTAAGAAGACTGATATTTGTTCAGGTCATTTTTATTGTGAAATTTTATTTTATTTTGAAATGCTTTCATATATTGCATTAGAAAAACTATTAAGAGAGAACTTAGACAGGACGGATTACCTCGACACGGCGCAATACAGTTTTTGACCGTGTAAACTGTGTATTTTTTTTTTTAAAGAAAAGGAGATTGTAAAGTTGATTTATCGTCATTTTTGTATTTGCATTTTTTACATATAAATTATTTTTGATAAGTTCACGGTTCGCACGCCGCCTTTACTTCCAGTGTCTAGGAATGACACAGATATTGGATCTGTTGCCATAACATTAATCAAACACTTGCTCCAAGAGGATAAAAGGACATTCAAGAAAGAAAGAAAGAAGCAGAGGAAGTTTTTTAAACACGAGAAGTTAAGAGCCATTCTCAACACTTGGATTGCCGTGAGTAGCTGACCTGCGAACATGCTAATGGCGAAGCTAACTATGCTAACGGAGGGAGCTCCCATTTACACTGCATAAGTTGTTTGTAAGTCAAGAAGACATTAGAGCTAAAAATATTTTTTTTACGTTTATGGTTTATAAAAATCCTTTTTTGAACATATGACAGTTTGTCTGAAAAAGTAATTGGACATGAAGGAGAAACGATCGTTTGATGCCGCATCAGACGCAATGCAGGCGGGTGACCGCAAGAGGGGCCAAAGTACACACAAAAGGCACTTGAGGAGAAGCTCCACAGGCTTATTGGACAAAGAAGGGCAAAAATGGCTCAGATAACAGCTAAAATGAAGGAAATAGACAGAATGAAAAATAATGAAGAGCATGTGGATAAAGTGGAATCAGAAAGATGTCAAAGTTTTTACAAGCTGC
>JAVLVB010000501.1:88862-107436 GCA_032876305.1 Orestias chungarensis | reverse complement strand
ATGTATCTTTGATTTTAATTGATTTTCTGTGAAGTGCCTTGAGACGAAACATGTTGTAAATTGGCGCTATATAAATAAACTGATTCTTGATCAGCAAGGAGAAACCTGGTGAGCAGAAAGGAACAACTTACTGGGACAAGGTGAAAGGAAGACAGGAGCTCAGAGGAAGACAACTCGAGGGAAGACAGGGTAACGACGTGTTTGAGGTAAGACAATGAAATAATCCAGTAAGTAGTGAATGAAAGAACCAGGTTTAAATACAGAGGAAAAGGAGTTGGAGCAGTGGAGAAGATGAAATGAATAAGATGGACCAGGTGTGAGTTATAATGAGGGACTCAGGCTGAAGGAAAACACATAAAGAGAGAAAGAGACACAGAGAGCAGGGGAACTGGAGGGGAAAATAGAACAAAAGAAAACAATACTAACACTAAAATAATAATAATAGACAACACTAACTGATCACAAATCAAAACCACTAACTTGAAAAACAAACAAAAGAAAACAGGGATCATGAAATATACACAGAGTTGTGAGAATCAGCCTGTTGCAAGTGTGATGAACCTACCTGGACAAGGTACAATACAAGATTCTTGTAGAATAATTTGTCTATCTCCGTTCACTGAAAGTTCCACATCTCCACACAGCTCATCATCAACCACACTGCTGTCCTGCTGACCAGAACCATCAGACACAAAGCAAGACACATTCCTGAAACGCATGCCTTCCCCACATCTTGCCCCCTGATGAAAGACAGAACAGAGAAACTGCTTAAAAAGGTTTAAAGCACAACTTCACATTCTGCAAATTGAACAGTTTATTTAATCATAAACAACACATTAGAAATTATATATATTCAAAAAGGCTTTTTATTTTAATTGAAGATGCAAAACAGTTCATAGATGAAAAATAAGTCAGGAAAAAAGGACAAATTTGCTCGCCAGGATTAGTCTTTATAACAGGATAAGGAATTGAATTATTATCCATTAATAATTATCCATTAATATCTTAGTAACTGTGAGTTAGTCCAGGATAGCTGTTACTAAGTTCTTAATTTCCTACAAATGTAATGAACATTATAAATCACTTTGTTAACTTTAGTCAATTTCTTAAAATGTGTATTCTTCTACATGGTAAATGTCTATATAAATCATCAGGTCTCTTATATCGTTGTTGCAATTTTACCATCATAAGCAACTTTTTGGAGTGTGTAAAAAAAATCTGTGTAATAGCATATGTATGTACAGCAGGATAATAAGTTCACAGGATCATTGATTCAGGACCCAACATTATTAAAGGTTATCTATTACTTATTATTCATTATATATACTGATCTCGATGCATCAAGCATAGATTGTATCCTACATTATAAAAAGCCATGAAAAAGTTCTGAAATATTTTGAACTTCTCACATTTTGCCACAATAAATCTCCAGATTTTATTGTATTTATTTGGATTATACTGTATGTTTTCAAAAATAAACCAACATAGAGGGTTAGAATAAGTATGCAAATTATGAAAGGGTGGAGTTTGTTTGTACTAAACTACCTCTACATACCCAAAGAAAATGCATTGCATCAAAGATCCCTCAGAGATAAGTCTTTTTTTTAACTTTTATTTTCCCTTGTCCTGTTCAGCGTGATGGCTAGTAGAATGGGTTTCTGGCTGCCATAGTTGCGCTTAACAGATTTGCTTTTCCCTTACCTTGATCATTTATGCTCAGAGATAACTCAGAGATAAAACCACTTATTATTGACCCTTCCATTTCATAATTCTGCACATTACACCCAAAATGAGGAACTCCTAGTTTGCTATTTTGACTTTCAAATGATAAACCTTAAAAAAACATGGAGAGCTTACATGAACTGAACAGTTGAGCGCCAGGACTGTGATGGATAAAAAATAGAGTCCCTTACCTCGGACTTGCAGTCTGACCAGATGCTGTACCGCCAGCTGTAACAAGGCTTCACTAAACAAGGCTTCCATTGTTTCATCTGGGATGGGCAAGGTCTCCCATCACCTTGAGGGACCTGAATAACAGTTCGTGTCCGCCACAGTATGCCTGAAGGAGTCATGTTTAAAACACAATGGCATATATGTGAGTCCAAACATCCCAGAGTCTTATAAATGAACTACATCTAAATGTTTTGTACACAGGTAGTGATGCCTTTGGTATTTTGTCCTGATGGCTGCATGTTGCATTTTGAACAGGTATGAGTAATCTGGTCATTGTAACTGATATCAAGAGTACAGCACAGCCTGATCGTCTTAATCACTTATCACTAAAATCAGTTGTAAATCGGTTGTTGTATTAACCTTCTCCAGGACCAAAACCAAACATGGAGAAAGAGCATTCATTTTTGATGCACCTAATATAATACTTAATTCTAGTCAAGATTAAAATGTTTTATTACCTATCATAGTTTTGCCATTGTAATGTGATATTTCTTTTTTCTTGGTTAATTGTGTCGTGATTTTATCGTGTTAAGAGCATTAAACTGCCTAGTTTTTAAAAGGTGCCATACACATGAATTCTATTTATTTGATTGTTATTCTACATTAGTTCTGTCAGTATTTATTTCCCTGTCTTTAGAGCAGCAGGTTTCCTCTGGAGGGCAGGAATGAGCACGGTGCTTCCCACCCCTGCAGATCATCTAGGAGATGACCTTTGTGATACAGTTAGTCCTCTACAATTATTGACCTCTGGCAAATCCTAGTGTTACCTTCTATGTTATCTCTTTAAATCTACGCCTGATTATCATCTCTGATTAATCTCTGACTATCATCTCTTGGAATCACTCTCCACACCCAACAAATAACACCATCAGCAGTTAGCTAAGCTAGCTAACCTGTCCTCCCCCCAACACTCCACAGCCACCCGGGCTGAAAACCTGGAGACTCCTCATTCTTCCTAAGTGTCTCATCTCCATCTGTGACCAGTAAGCTCATTCTCTACCCTCCATTACCACAACCTCCTTACCCAGGTACTCACCTCTCTATATCTCTCACACAGTGCCTCAAGTCTTAGAAGCCTGAACCAAATCAAGTGCGCCATTCATTTTCTGTAACAACAAACCCGATAAACTTTCCTTCCGACTCCCTAATAGTTTTTGTGTAATTAGTTTGGAAGCTTAAGTTGAAAACAAGGTTCCTGGGGTTGTCAATACAAATGTAAAAGATAGTTGCTTTTACTTTGATGCTGTTTGGTGTGTTTATTTTTAGTTCTTTTTCTACATAAAGACTAATGAAGCATTATTTTTTTATTGTTTCTGTTTTCTGTTATTTTGATAATAACAACCATAAAACCAAAATGTAACAGAAATCAAATTAAAAACATTGACAATGTACACAATTTTTTTAATAGATCTATTTTGTCTATTTTTTTTAAAGAAAAAGAAAACAGACAAACATATACAAACATTCATCATCTTCTATTTATAGGGCAGAATAAAGATATTAATTGTTTATTAACTACAAATATATGAAACAAATAACTGTCTACGGTACTCATACAGATATGCATCCTGTCTGGGAGAATGTCCAACCAACCAGAATGGAGATATAAATACAAAGCAGCAGGAAAGTAGGGAAGTACTCTTCCTTTAGCAAACTGGTTCTCAGTCCAAGAGAAAAACTCACTCATACCTTGGGATACTTTAGGATTGCCAAGTAAAGCTTCTATTGATTTATTATTTCCTGGTATAGCTTTTTGCTACTAATGTTGTCAAGCAGCGTGCAAAGTGCTCTCCAAACCTGCATGCACATTCTCGTACTAGACCACCAATCGATGACCAGATCTGATGGAATTACATTCCAGGACTATAATATCCCTCTCCTGTAACACTAGTATTTTGAACATTGTAAAGCACGTTTATTTTGAAAGGGGTTAGCCACAGAGAATAATCTAGACTGATCGCTCCCTAAAGTGTCTAGTCAATTATATTGCTGAGTAACAAAAAAGTACGAAGTAATTTAACAATGTTCCCAAAGACAGGATTTTGTCTTCAGCTTTTACAAAATATTTTAGACATTTTTACAAAGTATTTAGGTCAGCACCTTAAAGAGGTTCAATGTTAGTCAGGAGTTTCCTTTCAATCATCACAAAGGTGACCAACATCATTCTAAGATTTTAATTATGTATTAATTATTTACATTCTGACAGGGCATGGTAAATATAAATGTCTTATCCACAGGTGATTAAAAAGCACAGATGGGTATAAACCTTGACTTTACAGCAATCTCTCAAACTGAGCATGTATGAGGCGACAGAGGAGAGAAACAGCAAGAAACCTTCAGCAAAACATGGCTTAGTACGAGCATAGTTCTGCCAGGACTGACTGGGGGTTTAAGAGGACAGAAAACATAAATAGACGCAGAGTAAACTGATGTAAATGTATGTTATCACCATTCCTGATTAAAAAATTGTAGAAATATGAAGCCAGATTTATGACAGAAACATGCTTAATAATAAAATGTGTTGTTTCTATCCGATCAGTTAAAATACATTAAAAAGATATATAGTAGGGATGTGTCTAAGAATAAAAAATATATTTTGAGAAAATTAACAATAAATTCAAACTTTTGGACTCATATTGTTATTAAGCTTGTTTGTTGTGTCACAAACCTCAAAAATAGTTTAATCGTATATAAGAAGTCAAAACTTCCATTCAAGCTGATTACAAGCATGTATACATTTGTGACTCGTAAAATCTGTGTAAAACTAGCATTTAAATTAGCATTCAAGATTGATATTTGATGCTTTGTCAGAGGCTCGGTGGGTGAAATTAGCTAAACTGCTCCTATTAAATTATCTGTCACAAATATACAATATCTGGTCACTTATTAATTTTCGGGTTCAAGTTTCATAACTTAATGAAAGGTAATAAAAAATATTTGTATCATTTCCTGAATCGTGTAGTAACTGTATATTTTATATTATATATATATAAAATAAAAACAATAATTTATTATATTTATTTATTTATTAACTATTAGCTGCAATCCTTGTTTCTTAGCTGTGCCATCTCTACAAAAAGAAAATAGTGCTTCCATGTTCTGAGGTCAGTTTTAAATAGCATTTGAAAGTCATGTTCAGATATTTGTGAATAGGCAGACATACCTGCCAAACCACAGGTGTGTGTACACTCCGACCATGCGGACCATTCAGACAGCTGGCAGTTGACAGGGCATTCCACTACACAGGAAGCATTCATCGGCCACTTCCTCTCTACACCCAGCTGAAACAACATATTTCGGGTTTCATAAACTCATGATATAAAGAAATGTCCTGGAAAAAGTTTGCCATCACATATCTCACCTCTTTACAAAAGCTGAGGTCAACAGATTTTCCATCACTACGCACGCAGTCAAGCATGCGGGTTTTGAGGCCGTATCCACAGACGGCTCTGTCACTGAGCTGACAGGTGCTCCAGTCTGAAAGGATATATAGGATTATCCAAATATTAGTGTAATCCTTATCAGAAGAGACCAGGGCTATTGTTCCATCTCACCTGTAATGTTGTACGAGTAGTGAAAGCAGTTTCTGTTGATTTTACACGGTTCAGTTTCTCTTGTAGGAGGACATTTCTTTTCCTTTCCTGGCTTACGGAGTGGAAAAGCCGCCCTGATCCTTGTGTTGTTCTCACTGCAGGGCTGCAAGCAGAGCAAAGAAACCTGGATGTTAAAGATAATGCACGTCTGTAAAAACCTCTGCTTCTGATAACCTTTCAATTTATCAAAATATTTTATATTATTACTCATCAATGTTATTGGTTTCAACATTTACAAACACACGTATAAGCATTTGAGTAATATTTTCATAGAAATAGCATGAAGTTTTTGACTTTTCTAACAAAAGGCTGGTTTAAAACTCTCTTCCATCCCAGTGAAGACTGAACTGAAAAGTAAGACTTACACAAGGAAGCTCTAAACTAATATGTAGTAAGGCATAAACATCTACTCCTCTGATTTCATAGAACATTTTAAAACGCATCTGCTCTTTCTCTAGGCCCCTAAATTAAAGTGTAGTGTCAAGTTAAACTTATTTTTATTTACATTGATCAAATTTATTTTTATTAGGTGTGTACAGATTGGCCAGTAGATTGTTACTGGATTAAGAGAAATACAATTCTCAATATAGGAGATCTGTATCAGACTATGCTGTTGCAAATGTAAAACATATGATCGATCATTAATTTTTAGTTACTCCGAGAAACACAGTGGACGGCAGAAAGTTAATTTTATGCCCCACACTAAGTGATTCTTTTGTTTATAGAATAACTTTCCCATGATATATGGCATTAGACTTCATTGCCCCTTTAAAATTCAGGTAATTATTCAGAATGTTCTCTTACAGGTTTAATTCCTTGTTAACCTTTTGTTTTCTCTTAGTGTTCTTCTCTCCACAGTAACCACACCTGGCCTGGCGTTCTGTTAGCTGAGACAGCTTCTTGGATGAGAACATGGGCTGAGATGCTTCCAGTGACGTTCTACAACTGCTGCTATAAAGTCTTTTATTTCAGTATCCTGTGCTTCTAATTTAGCTTTCTGTCTCTTTAAACCTCCAGACAGTCGTGGCAGATGGCTGCTTGTACTGAGCCTGGTTCTGCTGGAGATTTCTTCCTGTTAAAGGGGAGTTTTTCCTCTCCACTGTCGCTACAAGCATGCTCAGTATGAGGGATTGCTGTAAAGTCAACGACAACACAAGCCATTGTTTCTGTCTGCTGATTCCAGAGGAGTGAATGCTGCAAGTCAATGACTCCATGAATCTGCTGGGGTTCCATAGATTGGAAATTATTTTAAGCTGATTTGTTAATGATGTATCTTTGATTTTAATTGATTTTCTAGGAAAGTGCCTTGAGACGTCTGTTGTAAATTGGAGCTATATGAATAAACTGATTCTTGATTCTTCTTTTTCTTAATTCAGAAGTGCGAACTATGAAGCAGAACACTTCCTAGAGTTTTGCTTCAAAGACAGCTAAGAAGACAGCTCACCAAGCAAAAACTTGAATCATTTTCATCAATAATAGAGGCAAATAAGGCTAATCATACAGTAAGTTTCTGTTGCCAAACTTCCAGACTGAAAGCTCTGTTAAGATTAACGACAGGTTCAAGACCCCGAAAAAAAAATTAAACCTTAGTGTGCTTCCCAAGTAAATCCTACGTTATTCTTACCAATGTACATGCACTCCAACCTCCCCAGTCTGACAGCACGCAGTCCTCAAGGCAGGGCAAATGGCTGTTACGGGCCCCTAAAGGCATCTCTTCTGGGTCACAAAGGTAGTCCTCTACCTGCTCAGATGGTCCATCTATAGTGTTGAGCATACACCTAATCAAATAAAGAGTAAATTGGCATTATTTTTTACAACATCTTACAACCTGCAGCAATATTTCTCCTTTGGCTTACTCTAATAAGCAGTAGACACACATCTGCATCACCAATGAGAAGTTAGTGAAATTAATCCTAAACGTAATTTTCCGTGTCCTAACAGACTTTTGGAATTATCTGCTGTAGTTTTTATAATTTATAATCAAAAACAAACATTTTTAAAAATCAAAAATGTGTTTGTGACACAGTTGGGATCTACTCACCTGATCTTTCGGGTTTGCACCCCTTCACCACAGTTACTCTTTAAGTCCACACTGCTGACTTTCCATGCACTCCAGGGCTCTGCCACCCATACATACAGTCCACAGTCACTGGTGCAGGGCACCACCTCATAAACCTGACATGAACACAAACACCACAGTTACCTGGCTGAAAGTTTAAGAATCTATATGTGCTGCAAAAATTATTATATTAACACTTTGTACTTACTTGGGCCTGTAGATGAATCCATTATGCATAGGAAAAAAGAGAAAAATGGTAAATGAATTCATTGTTTTAGAGCAGCTACATTTATTTAAATTTTTTAAAACTAATTTCACCTGGTTAACGTGGTCCAGTTTGGGACAAGGTCTTCCACCATTGTACGGCTTTTCTCTAAGCCACTTAGAGCGAACTTTGACCCCACTGCCACATGACTTGCTGCAGCGTGACCAGTTGGACCACTCACTTAATTTGCAGTCAGATGGACAGGGGATGATACAAGCCTCCTCGATATACCCTGTAATTAGTCAAATACGTGTTACACGACAGCATTTCTTATGCAGAATTGCATGATAGAACAATGCAATTAGGATTAAATAAACATTGCATTAAAAAATGAGAAAAAAATGATTTAGTAATTTAATCAGGTTTTGCTCTTGTATTACAATACTTTAGTCCTCTTAACATGAAGCTGGTTGAAATACAGTCTTTGGAAATTTATTATGTGAGGTTTTATGTCATATGCTTGTTTATCTAATGAATCTTTACTTACTGACACAATATGATTCACTGAATAAGACCATAAATAACACTCCAGAGAAAAAACCCTTCAAAGCTGGTGGTCCCTAGACGGATCCTGAGGGGCCAGCTCAACTAGGTGCAATAATACAATTGTATCAAAGACACTAATTCAAAAACTTAATACGCTTGGTTTGACGTCCAAACTTTGCATCTTGATTAAAAGTTTCTTAAGAGAAAGGCTGAAGAAGATCTGAGAGGATCCACAATGTATTTTCCTCCTACACTACTATTGTATGGGCATTGATTCTGTTATTGGGATTACACTATGAAAATGTATTAAAATGTTAATATAACAGCAATGAAAACTCTAACATGGCTTTAATCTAAATATGTTTTAAACTACATTACATTATATTAAACTTTACTTGTGCTTTGTTATTAGTTATGCAACAAACGTTGACATCAATATAAAGTTAGATGCAGCCTCAGATTGATTTTTATCTCAACTGATTTAGGGAGTAAATTTGGTTAACATTTGTTTTCTCTTTTTTCTAAAATAAGAAGATATTTCCCACTTGCCACAATTTTTTTTGAGTACAGTTTATTATTTTCAAGCTTTTGCTAAATTCATCCATTGTATGGATAATGTATAAAACATACAGAACAAGTCATTTCCATTGTTAAAATTCGGATTATACTTTCGTCACAGATGTTTTTGCACAAAAAACCCACCATGACTGTTGCAGCGAGATGTTTCCACTATGCGGTTATCCTGGTCATAACACACCATGGATTGGTAACGGTAACCTTGGCCACACTCCTTGATGTCACCTTGTACCTTCATACCAAGCTGGTTCTCCATGTGACTGCCCACAGGCAGGATGCAGTCTGACCAGTTGCCCACAGGCTGAGCATTGTATTTGTTGCATGGACAGTATTGTGTCTCACTCAGAGGATACATCTGGTTGTTTTTGCACTGATCACGCTTTTTACTTTTTCCTGGAAATAATTATGAAAAGAAAAAGTAATGACAAGGTTAGTATTATTTTAATCAACTTGACATTAAGTCAGTTCTGATAACAAGAATAACAAGAATCAAAATAACACACATTTCGGAGACTCTCTTGCAAAACGCCAATCCCATTGGTGTTACTAAACTTGCACTTCAAAGTTGACACAACTATAATGACAGCTATTGAGGCCAAGCGCTTAACTTTTACTTTTATGGCAAAAAGGACATGTCTCCAGAAAAGAATGTCTGTCTCAATGAGTGCATTTTTATGCTGCTTCTGGAATAAGGTTTTGTAATGGTCTAATTGACCGTTACTTCCATGTCGCCATTGAACTTGATAGTAAACTCCTTTAACAGCTTCAGCAGCATTATCACTAGGTCCTTACTTATTCTTCTGCAGTTGATTTAGAAACATCAAACCCAAACATGTTGATCCTTGTACCACAGTGTCCTTCCCTCTTTCTCTGTACAGTTTGATATCTGAAAATTCACATCATGTCTATAAGTATGTATCAGTGTTTAAAAAGATCAAATGGCATCTTCAGGGCAATCGTAGATTAACCAGAGTGAGAGAGGTTTGAAACGTTCTTTCTTATATCTAATGTCCTCTGGTTTTCCCAACATGACACGAGGGAAATTGAGAAAACAAATATGTTTGTTTGTGTTGTTTCTTAAGCACATTACCTTAGATTTACCTCAATTTAACTCAAATGTGGTGAAAGGATTAGCCATGTTGGCATTATTCAGGCTTTCACAAATGCAGTAGTGAACAAAATACAATATTTATCTTTGAAATGTAGTGAAATGAACGAAGGTTTCCAAAAAATAATGCTCAAGTAAAGTACAGATACTTAAAGTACTTAAAGTACTCAAGTAAATGTACTTAATTATTGTCCACCATGGCACATGTATACGATAGTCTTCTTAATGTATGTAAACATTTGACTTTAAAGATAACTATTTAAAAACATCTAGAAAACTCTCTCTCACTCTACCAGTTATAAAATATTTTGATCATTGAAATGAACTTAACAAGGAAATGTCTACATTTGTTGTCAGTTATTTAACAATCTCAGCTGTGTTATACAAAAGAGGCTGGTACTAACCTACTAGCATCCTCCTGCGGGTTCTTACGCCTACACAGTCAGCAGTGCAGGTAGAAAACTTGGACCAGCTACTGAGCTGACAATCATCTTGACAAGGAAGATGGCACAGCTGCGTGAGAGGTGGCATTGGGCTGGCTACCTTAAGACAAGCCCCCACGTCTGCTTGCCCACCATCAAGCTTTCGGCAGGAAACAGCTGTGAACAAAATCAGGAAATGGAAGGAAATGTGGTCAGTAATGTGTATATTTGTACTAATAATGCTTTTTGTGAATGTACTAAAAATTGTTATGCAAAGTTGGATCTAGTGATAGTAGTCATATGCAGCCTTTGTCGTGTTTTAATATACTTGTAAGGTAACTATGAACATTGTCGTAAATTAAAGAACATTTATTTTTTGTTATGTTCTGCTCCAAACACATTAAACTGACATTAGTATTAGATTTTTCTTTTTTGATAAAGAAAAAATCTGATTAATGTTGTAAATTTTGATTTGAGTAAATTATTTCATTTGCACTTGTACGCAGATAGGGACATTTAAAATGTTAATTCAAAGGAACATTTAAGCTTTTGCTTTACTGATATAATGTTAAATCAAAGTATTGACTTCTTTGAACTCTTTAAGCTTTGCATATATTTATTCATGATTTGGGGTATGCGTTTCATCCTTCCTTGAAATTAGAGTCTATTGTGACAATGTTTGATTTTTTTTATAGAAGAGATGCCAAATGTCCTGTCTTGCAGTAGAATCATTTTAAGTTTTGGTATAAAATAATTGGAAACCTTTGTTTGTCGTATACAGGGTAGAACTCATCTGCTTTAGCAGTGAAAGGTGATTTTTATCGTCTCATACATCAGAAGAAAAAGAAAATGATCAACACATCCCTTCATTTCATTGCAGTAACATTATATTCCTACATGTAGAGTACTCTAATAATTATAACAACATAATAATAGGAGTAATAATAAGATAAAGAAGAAAACAATGGATGTTCTAGCTGGACTGATTTAGAAGCTTCGTAATTGTTATAATTATACATATAGAACCTTTTGATACCTTAATTCACCCACTAAGCTATATTTTCTACAAAAGGGACATAGATTTGGCTTTTGCCTACAATGTGTTATGGCTTGAGCTAAAACAAAGCAAAGGGCTTTATCCAAACTCAGTCTCAATTAGAGTATATTGTTACATGTAATGGTGCCTAATGAGAAGAGCCTCTGAAGATGGAAACTCATAGGCACCAAATATTAGTCACTGTCTCCCTGAATCATTAGTGGATGTCTTAGGCCTTAATTCACAAGGGCTGTGAATTAGCCAATTTTTCCCATGTTTTATACAGCATGCCATTACTAACTCATAAATGAATAACAAATGATATTCTTTAGAAATTAATGACAATATAAAATCACATAATGTTCAGTTAATCTTATCTTATTCACAAAGTAAACTTACCACCCTTAATAACTGGACAACACCTGCTTAAACATTTTGCCAAGTTGCTATGGACACTATTGGCAATAGAGTAATATAAAAGTCACTTGAGAACTGGGTTGGACTCTTTGATACACTAATTATTTGGTTTAAGTCTAACAGAGACTGCAAACATCCTTAGTTATTGTTTCCAATCATTTCCTTGATGTGATTAGAAATATTCTCAAATGTTTACCTAGTTTAGTTTTTGTGCCTTCCTCTGTATGTCTAATAGTTCTTTTTTTTAATTATTATTTTTATTATTATTACAGCCAGCAGAAAACAGGCAGAAAAATGAATAACCTAATGGAAGAGCCAGTATAAAATGCAAAAACAGAAAATTTTATATTCTAAGGGAGAGTGGAAGTGACCGATTTAGCTAATCTGGAGCGAACATAAGAGATTAGAAGCAGGTGAGAAGGGGATCAAGCTGACAGGCTAAAGAAAAGATAAAAGATAACGGAAGGGGTGCCAGGAAAGAAATAGAATCTGACTTAAACTGTAGGTAGAAATAAACACTTATATAAAGAAACAAGTCCAAAGCAAAATGGTGATCATAATCTAACACAAGGAATAAATAAAATAAATAAAACAGAAAGATACAAATTAAATGATCAATTCAGAGAAGAACCAAAATACAAATTAAGCTAAATGTTAAAACACCTACAGATCATCACAGGTTTTTCCTAAACAAGGCAGTTTGAGGAGAATAATCTCAGGGAATTACATGAAAGTGTAAAATTAATCCAAAAGTTCATCCATGTGTCGGTTTTGCCTAATAAGAGGGTCATTTTTCTACTTGCATTACCATACATACCAAACATACGTAGCACTGATTCAACATTCAGCAGGACATTTTACTTTAAAGGTGTGAATTGTATTAATTATATAATATAAATCATAAAACGGTGAGATACCAAATATGTTAAAAATATCTAACAACAAATTGAGATTTTCAAAGGATTATGTTACAATTCTTCTTACTGATTAGAACTGATAATTTATCAATTGAAATTAACAACAGTTGTATAATTCCACACTAGTTGTGGAAATGACCCTTCAATTAAAAACTAGCAGTATGGTGCTATAAATATAAACCTTCCACAGCTGCAGAATTGTATATTTTTAAAGATCCTCTGCCAAATCATTTCTGTGCCTTTAAATCTTACATTTTACTCTGTAAAAAATGTATGAATTTACCCCTAGACTTGGATAGGCAGTTATGTGCACCTTCTGCATTAAGTGGCAAGAAATGTATGACCATGTTTTCTAATCTAAGTCTCCAAGTTATAGATAAAGCAGGATGCAAAACGATTAGATGTTCAAGTTAAGCTATCTAGGAATGTATGAATAAAATTAAATGAGAAAGTCTGACATTAATTAATGCCATGGATCCATAGGGCCTAATGGATGCTGTGAAGTATTTTAATGTATTGATAATTAGGATAAGATAAGACAATTGTTGTTTCCCTTCTGTCTGGCTACTACTTTAGCTTTTTGTCTTGTATGACTGATCTTACCACGAAACTGCAACCCTGGCCCACATGTCTCCTGAGCTCCAGGTGTATCCTGTCGGACAGACCATGGGACAAGCTGACATCTTCGCCATTTGTGGGTTTTCCATCTGTCAAAGAGGAAAGAAAACAGAAAACAGCAGAAAACATAAGTAAAAAAACAGACATGAATGTATTTTTATCTACATGGGGTTTTAAACTCAGGATACACGGGAATTATTCATTGTACCTTTTTAACTGGACATACCTAACAAATGGTTTGCATTAAAAAGTGTTTCAATTGGTCTGATATATTTTGAAAGAAAGACATCAATAACCACCACAATCAACAAGAAAAATAATTATAGATTTTCATGATTTCTGTGCATCGTAAAATCCTTATCTCCCAATCGCCTGCAGTTGGACTGACGTACATTTCTGTCTCCAGTGTCTGTGTGAAGGATGAATAGCCATGAGGTGATGAATCTAATTGTGGCAAAACAATGTCATATGATGATGTTGAAAATACGAAACGAAGTGACGTATGCAGTAAAGCACTCAGCACATTTGTAGTTGTTTTGTGTGGCAGGGTTGCCCTCCTAAAAGTTTCTTAGTGCCGGTGAAAGTGGTACCGACCTCCTCGGGGCAATGACAGAGGTGTCATTCAACAAGCTGTAAGTCGACATATAATCACAAAAGTTACGGAGGTGATAAAGGTTTTATCAACCTTTATCAGTGAAGATAGACAGTATTGTCTGTGACTTTGATAGGGCTAGCTACACAAAGCTAGTACTACCTACTAATACTACTCGTTATATTTACAGGATACAAGGCAAATTATTGATGACTTTTTGAAACAGTGGGAACGCCTAACCTAGGCAAGCTTTTTAGTAAACTGAAATGAGACTGTTAATGTGGGGTACAAGAATGAGATAAATAGTAAAAAGACATTTCATGTCAAAATTTTATAACCGTTTAGTTACAGTAACAGGGTTAACCTCTTTTGGAACAGTAGATTAAAGCTGTCAATATATTGAATAAGAATGTCTGCTGCTGTCAAGAAAAGAAGGGGAGGCTTCAATATCCTGAACATAATTGGTGAATGAGTTAAGTCGGGCACAATCACGATTCTAAAGGACATTGGTAGGTATGTAAATTGGTCATTTCTCAATATAATTAATCCTAAACCTGATATAAGTACCATTGGCAAGTTGGTGAATATACCTGTATCCATGACAGACAGATGGTGCTTCACACTCTCTTTCCTGAGTTAAGATCTCAGGACAGTCCTGTCCCCCATTAGCTGGTAACTGGATGATCATCCGTTTCCTGAAGTGCTTACGTTTAGTTTTACCACCTTAAGAGAAACATAGAAAAACATTTTAATAAGAACATCACAACTTCCACAAATCAATGTGCAATAATATACAACAAAATCAAGTAGTGAAATCAAAGTGAAGTAGATGTTGGTCACTCCCTGTGAACGCCTCCTCTTGTTTCTTAATTACACATTAGTCACTATTACATACCACACAATCACACCACACACAGAGCGGTTGGGGGTTGGGGGCTGTGCGGGAGCTGGAGAGTGGGGATCACATTGCGGGTTCTGCCCGGCTCCCAGCTCCTGGCATCTCCTGACACTGAGGGCCCGTGGTTGGGGCGGGGCTGGGGAGGAGTTCCGCTGTCTCCAAAGAGTGCCATGCTTCCCTGTGCATTCCCTCCCCTACCAATTAAAGTAGATCTTGGTTCTCAACATCGTTGGGCCAGAGGGGGGAAGGGAGGTGTCCTCCTGTGCCCCTGTTTCCTGGATGCTACCTGGGGTGGCTGGTTGGTCTGTTTGCTTGGGCCGGTGGTGACAGCATCGGTGGGGGTGCTTCTTTTCCAGGGTGCTTTAACAGAGGTTGGTCCTCCCAACCACCACCATCACAATATATTTAACTGTGCTGTTTTGTTTATTAATACCTCATATGTTTTGTGCTGCATATATTGCTGTCTTTGTTCTGCTCTCTGCTAATTATATCTCCACTGGTATTATTCATTGTCTTCTCACAGTTTCACACAGATGCTACAAGAGCAATCTGGTAGCAGCTAGTTTTCTTTTGTTTGTTTGTTTGTTTTTGTTATTGTTTGTTTGCTTGTTTTAATTTGTGTATTGATTGATAAACAAATAATGTATTTATGTATTGATTTTGGCTTGTTTATATGTTCCCTCTCCCTCTGTGCCCCCCCTCAGTCATGTTTAGCTTTAGAATGTATAAAACACCTCAGAAATCAATAAATGATTAACACAATAAATGAAGGTATGGGTAGCAAATCTGTTAAGCACAATAATGGCAGCCAGAAACCCATTCCTTGTCCTTCTCTTTGCCATTATGCTGTCTTGGCTGTTGTGGGTTTGAACCTTAGTCACAAAGCTAGTTCTCCTAAACACATCCAAATAAACTGTAGATCTTTATTCTTCCATGCAGATGTTTACTTTAAATTGATAAAGTGTTAAGAGCAACAATTGGAAAATGCAATCCTGTAAGCATGGAACCTTTTGCTCATATAAAGCAGAAATAAGGCTGATAACCCACATTAAGATTTATTTGACAGAAGATGAGGGTGAGAACAAGGTGGAATGTTATATTGAAAACATGTGTTTAATAAAGTACAAATGGTTTGTTTGTTAAGTTTTGACTACTTGCAAGTCTAATGATATTCTCAGTCAACGAATATATTTGGTGCAGTAGCAATTTATTAGGGTTGGCTTAGTTAACACAACTGATCAAATATCTCGTCACACATACCTCTTTCACAAGCTGGTGGGCAGGGGCTCCAGTCACTGTATGGTGTGACAACACAGTCTCTTTTGCAGGGAAGCAAGCATGGCCTCACGGTATCTGGGCGAAGACTCTCTGGACACCTGAAAGTATGCAATGTATGTACTCAGTTTCATATACACTAAAACTCTTTGGAGATTTGACAACTTTAAGATTTATTGAATTATGTCTAGTTTACAGACTTTTATCCCTAAACTAAACCCAAATACCTGTCATAATAAAGAAATACTCTTCAAGCCAAAGACAAAAAATTGATAAACCTAAAGTCATATTTCTTATTCATTTGTGTTGCTGTGTTAAGTTTGCATGTAGCTGTTCCCATCATGCAAGCAGTTGTTAGGGCTGGAAGAAAAGCAGCTCTTCATTTTTCTATTAATTTGCAAGTGTGTTCCAAGGCAACAGACTTTGGAGACAGTGTGTCCTGGTAGATTTAGAAAGCACAGTCATAAAAAGCAAGATGAGCTTCCAAACACAGCATGGGGGTTGGTAGGGTTCGCCTGGATAATGCCACTGTTAATGCCTACTGTTGCGCTGAATAAATAAACAGATAATTCGTGTTGCCAGCAGTTGCTTCCAGGAAGGGAAAGAAAAACAGATGCTTAAGACAGTTGGTGAGCAGCTCATCTGCCTATCAGCAGACACAGTCACCAGACACAAGCACCAACACACCACTAAGCTATATAGCAAAATCTGGAATATGTTAACAATGGCAGCAAATCAAAACTATTAAAATTATCACAGTTTAAAAAAAAGAATCCACTTATACAGATTTTGTTTCATATATAAACAAAAGGTAAACATGATAAAAACCAGACAACATAAGAACTTTAAACCAACACCAGTTTAGCCACAATATCACTGAATTTACACCATTGCAAAACAAGATGTTAACATAGAGCTATTTATTAGAGTTCAGATATTAAGCCAATGATTCTTGACCAAAATAATTATTCTGTTTTTCTACTATGAAAAACATTCCTATATGAGTATCTGCAATTTAATGACTTTCCTCACTGGGAACAAACAATATATACATCTCAAAACTCACTGGATGAATTGTATTTAGTCTCAGACTGTTAGTTTTATAAATGATGAGAAATCTTACTTTTTAGGAGGAACTTGGCCCACATTGACACGAACACAAATTACTTTGCGGGTTTGCATCCCCACCGAGCATGAGACATCATCCCCACGCATTCTTCCCAAAGATGCATTGGTGTTTAGGATTGAGGAGTCCTCTATGCACTGCCCCCAAGGCCCCGTTTGCCAATGATACACAGTGCAAGGATGGTCATTGCAGTTCCTCACCTCCTGCAGTGCACTGACATTGGGACACTGGAGTCCTCCTGAGGAACAACATAAAAAAGAACATTCATAATCTTGGCAGAATTACTTATATTCATTTAACACATTAGGGGTAGTTTTTGTTCTACCAAAACCTTTTTTGAATTTTAGCTAAGCTTTAAAATGTTTTTAATCAAATTTAACATTGTGCTGAATTAAATGTAAATGGCAAAGAATAAACCTGAGTATTCCTCCCACACTCATTGTCATGAATCTTTTATCCTTTTGATTGTTTGACTTTATCGGCAGAAAAGCAAGCATTTCCTTTATTAACAAATCATGATTGTTTTAAATATTCTGTTAGCACATATTTTAATATAAAAATAAATATTTTTACCAGAATATATATCAAATTTAACTCATAAGTTAAGATGTTCACAGGTCTTTGTTTTAGTTTTAAAACAGACAGTGAATAAATTGACCAAAAAGTTTCAACACAATTACAATTTTTTCCTTAGTTCCAAATTTTTACTAAGGAATTGCTAACATTACAACGTTTGTGATGGACAAGGAAGAAAAGTGACCTTTATACAAATAAGATTTACGAGTGAAAGACACAGTTTTTCAAAGAAGTATATATACTCAATTTTCAGTGGTAATGGTTATTAATCTTTGTCCATTGTTAACATTTATTCAGGCTCGTCCAATGTTACGACGTAATGATGGTGGCCTGTCTGCCTGTCCTGTGGTCGTCTCTACTGCTCCACCTATGTGATCAGCTCATTTAAACCTCAGTTAGACTACAGCTTTTGAAATCATTTAGTAAGTAAACTTACAGTGTTAATTACTTGACTTAGTGTTCTTGCCCACATCTTTGTTTCATGGTATTTCCTGTCTTTCCTCCCCATATGGAAAAGATTATATCACCTAAACTAGTAAATCTTTATGTTTATCATATATGTCACATACTATGATAAACTCTTGAAAGTGGCCACTTTTGCATTAAAGATATAAAAATAATTAAGAATAAATCAGCTAAGAATTATATATGTGGTCT
>JAVLVB010000501.1:72964-88762 GCA_032876305.1 Orestias chungarensis | reverse complement strand
TATATATATATATATATATATATATATATATATATATATATATATATATATATATATATATATATATATATATATATATATCAGACATATTTTATACATATTAATATATATATATTAGATATTTTATAGAGAGCCTCTGTACATGAGCCACCACTCTACTCATTAGCCCAAGTGGTGGCCCCCTAAAATTCAAATATTACTAATTTTAGGAAAGTGAACTTTTTGAGAGAGAAAACTGTCTTGAGACCTGGTTTGGGGAAAGTACTAAACACTTGAAAAAATTCCAATAATATTATGTGTTCAAAACTTTTTCTGTGTGTATTGCTTTTACATGAAATTGCATTGCAAGTTTATGTTGCTTTTTATTTGTATTTCTCATGTATGTGTCACCTCACATAAGTCATTGACGTCGATGATAGTTGTCCGGATCATATAAGTTTATTATTACAAATATCTATTAAAGATATTGTATGTGGCATCATTATCATATACTGTTCCTATAAGATCCAAAATCATTCAGGTTTCATATTGTTCAACTTTACTAAGTATCGTATATCTGATTTGATAGTCTTATGCATAACCTACAAGTTTCATACAAAAGAGACAAAAATCTGATAAAATGGAACCCTATCTTTTCTATATGGGTGGCCATTATGAGATACCTCATCTGCTTCTGTCCCTGGACTCCTGTGTCTTGCCTCACCCTTGGTCGAGCACCTAGTTTCTGTGCTCGACTGCCCATCAGATCCTTCTAGACTGTTCTGCCTATATGTTTCCTATGCAGATTCTGTCCTTGAACCTACCAGTTTATCCAAGCCCTCGATTCACTACCTGCAGTATTTCTACAGAGTGGGTCCAGTTTTAGCATTCAGTTTCAGCACGCTCTCTCCAAAAGCAGCTCAAAACTGGAGCTACATCTTCTCGTTCCTATCCTCAACAAATGTTTCCCTTACTTATTACACTACTGCAACTGAAGTCTTCGGTTCTTCTGTCTTAGTTTCAGTCATTACAGGAAATGAGTTTGTCGCATTTAAAATGATTTAAAATTCATTTGAGATGAGACATACCAATTATTACTTGGTTCACTAACTTTTATTTATTTTTTGGTATTTTGTGTAGTTCAATTGTGTCTGGTAATAAGTCACCTTCTATAGGTATCTCTCTATGTTCAGCTTTCTATCCTAGTTACAGTTTTTTTTTAAATAATATTCTCTTGTATTGTATCCCTTTCCTTTTTAATCAAATTTTTATGCAGTAGTTGTATTAAAGTGAACTTTTCATATGACACTGAAAATAGATTTTTTTCATCTTTGACAGGCTGCCATAATAAGTAAAACTAATACATTTATCTAATTACACTATGACAAAAATTACAAACAGTCAGTTTAAGAGTTGATGAAGCTGAAAATGGCTTTTTATGGGTGTTTAGGACTGATGTTTGTTAATAAACAAAATGACACTATGAGTCTGTGATTGAGACCTGAGCTGCATCGGATAGGTTGTGTTGGTTCTGAAAGAAAACAGAAGTATCCCTCTTACTTCCTTCCTATTTCATAATTCTGACCTTGAATTTTTGTATATGTGCTTCATATTGTGGAGGGTCTAATCTATGTTAACTCTCTTCCAAACGTACATATTTGCGCTGCAACTGCTGCCCGTTATGCCACAGATGATAGGGTTAGAGTCCCAATCACACTAACAGATCTATTTGGTGAAATACACAAATGCTGTCTAAAAATATTTTTAGTGAAACCTTACAAATAGTTCTATTTTAACCAAGAAACAATCCTCTTTCATTTTAGTGTTGTCGGAATCCCATCTGCTAGTATTGATTGAAAGTTGATGGAAAAGAACCAGAAAAATATGATTCCTGAAAGCAAAGGAAATCTGTTGTGGCAGCAGACAGTGGAAAAAAAAACACTCTACTGTTATCTAATCTAAAACATCAGCATAAATCACAGCTGTATTCTAAAAACAGCAAATCTAAAATATACCAAATATTGGCTGGACCAGAGACATCAAGGAGGAACCTTAAACAGGAATAAAGAAACAAGTCTGTGTGTGTCCAAACTTGACTATTGCTTTTTTTTTTTTACACAGCAATAGGTTCAATTCTAGAAAAAGTGGCTTATTACCCTGCATCACAGAAACCCATGCCACAATCCTAGCAGTCACTGTATAATGAGACAGAAGATTTTTTGTGATTCATTCGCAAAAGCACAGTTTTTGTGCATCAGTTGATAACCAGTCCTTTTTATGATCTACCCGAATAAATCCTAAAAAACGCTCACCAATAAAAAAAAATGTAAAAGACACATTGGACTAAAAACTATAAAAAAATGTTATTTTTAGACTCTGCTGATTATGCTGTTATGAGACTCATAAACACATAAACATAAATGTGAACTATGTTTAAAGCAATGTTGTCTTTTTTTATCTGAATAAAAACTCATGTTCCCAACACAGTTTTTGATGATTCTCTAATTTCCTCACACTTGAGTGTCTATTGCAGGGTAAGTCCCTGTGCTGTCATGTGACACTAATTGCTCACTGACATAAAGCTCATTTTCATATCCTTGACACCTGCCTTGTTTCTGCTGTACAAGACATATGATTTCTAACCTTCTCCTGCATTATGAGCGAGGATGGAACGGACTCTGGTCTGCTTCCCCTCTGTGTTTTTTCCAGAACAGGTGTGGGAGCAGAATGACCAGGGAGTCCAAGGGCTTAGAGCACAGTCCTTGGAGCAAGGCACCTCACAGATCGTAGGCATTGGAAGGATGGCATCCCGGCAAAGTTGTTTTTCCACCTTCTCACCTGGATGGAGTAAATAAAACAGGTTTTAGATACTAAGGAACACAATTGTCCACTTCAAACATGAGAATAGAAAATTAATGCAGATTAAATATTGTAGGTGTTGGCAGTTTTATGCTGGTGGAAAGTATCACATCAGTTATATTATCTGCATTCTGATACAGTCTTGCTACTGGAATGTCGTTGTATGTGTTTTTTTTTATATTGTGAAAAAAACTAAAGGAAGTTGCCATTAGCTGCTAGTCTGTTTTCTTTTCTTTTTTAAGCAGTAATCATAGCTTTAGATATTATTAGAACTCTTTAGAGCGCAAAATTTGAGTGATACATTATTTATCATTTAATGAATGAGTAGCTACTTGCAGCATCAGCTAGGATTTGGTAACATCTTATCCAAACCATACAAGAAATGTTAGTTCTCTGCATTTCAGATCTTCTCGCCTATTTTCCATAGGCCATTTTAATAAGTCGTTTTTTTTTGCTTCATTATGATTAATGAAAAAATGCATCTGAAAAATGGGGAGAGCACTTGACATTTTCAGAATTTCATGTTATAGCCTTAACCAAAATTTTATATTAATCTCCTTATTCAAAATTCTACAAACACAACCAAATTATGAGAGTATGAAAAAGTGTTTTGGAGAGTATTACTAATGTATTAAACATAAAAAAGACAATAAATCACATTTACGTAGTTATTCATAGGATTTTCCTCATGCTTTGTTAAAACATCTGGTCAGGAGACCAACTGCTAAGTTGCTGATATGTTCTCTATTGATCTACATTGAAAAGCTGTCTTCACTTCCTTTTGCTTCATTAAATAAATTGAATTGTAACTCATCCTTTCTCTGAAAAGCCTTATCAGTGAAAAACCCATTGTGAGCTGCTAAAAGATCAGCAACCAGCAAATTCAATAACATGACAAAGTCCCAAGGGAAAACTAGGTCTATTTCCATCAGAAGGAGACAACAAGGAATCAATAGCAGGCCAGTTAACTGCATCCCAGTAAGATGACGGTTGTTAGAGAAAGGAAGTGCTGACAATCAGAGATACACATAGGTTTAACAGAATTAATCAAAGACCTTCAATTTATTTAGTGGAAATCATTGAAGTGTCTGCCGGATTTTATTATTGATAATTAAAAACAGTAGAGATCCCCAATAGAGCTGGTCTAAAATCATAGAATACTTGTTCTCCAACTCAAAGCTGACCTATTTCTAACCTCTACTCATATAAGTGTTACATTGGGATAAAATATCTAGTCTTAAAAGAAAATGTGTTGCAACTTTTACTCCTGTGTAATGTTAAATCTGTTATGCTAAACTGAAAACTGTTGACACTGTTGAAACATGAAATGTAGGGTCACAGACATCAGACAAGAATATTTCCTGGTAACAGACTAGAGACTTGATGTTTTTATAGAACACAATCATGTTACTGCAATTTAATGTTCATTATTAAACCCTTATAATATCACATTTATCACAAGATAAATATTAATCACAACAAAATACTTTTTCTGTTCTAAAAGCATAAAATCTAACCAATGTCTACATAATTTCTTGTGGAACCAGAAGATAATGTTAAACTAACATGTTTTCCAAGTATTTTGTATTTAGAGGAAAACATTAGTCGCTACATCAACACATCTATCCATCATCCAACCCGTGTATCCTTGTGGGGTCGCAGGGCAGCGCAGAAAACTAAACAATCACTCAAACACACTCTCACACATATTTATATACTGGTATTTATGATTTTGTCAAAAATATACATAGATGTTTTTTTCTATATAACCATAATATGGTTCTATTTTCCACCTTTGAATAGGATTATAAAATTTGCTTGATACGGACAATTCAACTTTCTTTTTCACTTACGTATACCATGTTTCCCTAAGTCTACATAACACCATAAAGTCATTTGAATGACTTTTGAATTTTCGCAGTGAATGCATTCTGAAGATTTTGTTCACTTCAAAGAGCCATTAGGTCCATTTCTTACTTCCTAATGCATTTCTTGTATTGAAAGTAGGCTATATAAAAACAGCCAGATCTCATTTACGCAAATATGGCACAATCATGATAAATGATCTAACACACATTCAGAGATAATGGAGAAAGAAGAAAGGCTAAAGCCAAGATAGCTGTGCAGATAAGATCATGCTAATTTCATTTACCAAGATCTCTGATCCTTCAGAGTGCTACGAAGGAAAGACTACACCTCTTATAGAAAGCTGAGTACCTCTCACAAGAACACAATGGAAGATAGTGTATAAAGTAGTTTTGCTTCATCAGGAGGCTACAATCTAAATTCGTTCGGAGGTGTTCCTGCGATACAGAGGTGACAAGTGTGGTCTACATTAAACGATCCCCATGAAAGGAAACAATATAGAAATGCTGCATCCCATAACCCTTTGAACTTATTTGAAAAAATGTCCTTCTCTATACTCAAATTGTTTTCAGGAATAGAAACAGCTGCTAGGTGACTTCTAGAGGATGGTACCGAGATACATATTTATGCATCCGGTTATGTTTTTGGTTCGGTAATGCTTGGAGGTATTTTACACTATACAAAACTTCCACCTTTGTGATTTTTGGTCTATTTTGTTTGTTTTTTTGCTTAAATTTTAATTAATTTAACTTGCTTCAGAAATTGAAATGTTTCCATTTTTGTCATGACCTTGTCAGTCTTGCTGTGGAAAAATAACTCATTCTTTTGTTGATTTTGTATAATGGAACGAAGTTCACATAAATTGAATACATCCGTTCATCAGTATGTGTTTAACCACACTGGATACCTCCAGGCTCCTTGAGCCATCAGCCCTCAGAGAGGGTTTCTTAGCCAACGCTGTTATCCGGAAAGATCCTTTAGCCATTGCCACAATCCTTCAGTCCCCCTTTGTCCCCCTTCCTAGGCCTCCAACAATCTCCCTCCATGGCTTCTCTGCCTCCTATTGACCCTCGAAGTTGCAGTTGGCCTCTAGGTCTTTAAAAACAACAGCCTCCAAGGTTCATCTGTCTCCGGGGCTTTTTGCATTGGCCTCCTGACTATCTTCACTACAGATGCTGCTTATCAGGTTTAATCAGCCTTAAACGACAGCCATCTTAGTTTCTGTAGGTGTACTCTAGGATTCGTTGGCCCGCGATGCTCGTTTACTTAACATGAGTACCGCAATCTAGGCTGGCCATCAGACTTTAAGACCCTGCACATGGAAAATAACTTCTAAAGCTCTTCCAGCTCCATAGCCAGCTACCAAACCATCAGATCAATTTGACTACCAGATTAATAAGGAAAAGAATGTGACCTATTTTACTGGAAGATCCCATACTCCCCTACCACAGGTCTCCAGATGCGAGACCTGCTACCCATTGCCAACCTCCAGCCAAGCTATTTCATTGTCCATCCTCAAACCTCCAAACTCGTATTGTCTTTATTGTCAATCGCTAAACTTCCAGAGTTTATATACTAGAGCAAATCTAGTATTCTGAATTGTATTTATATTTAATGTTAGTTCTTCAAACTCCTAGCTAACGGAAGGTAGAAAGGTTTCAGTGAAGAGTGGGGACATTAATATGTATTGTTACAATTAACAAGTGCTTTTTTTTAAAACTTATTTTCAACATGTATTAGTATTCTAAGAACGTTGCACTTATATAAATGCAAACATAGCTCAGTTATTAAAACCCTCTATTTTACAGCAGCATGGCAAAGCTGAAAGATGGTCTAAGCAAAACGTGTAACCAAAAATCTGCTTTGATCTTTGCAAATATCCTTGCTAAATACTTTTGCAAGTCTAATTTAAAATGTCCACTCACCGTCGCTGTTAATACACTGTACTTGTGGAATTTGTGTTCCAGGTCCACACTCCTTCTCATAGTCAGGGACACACTCCTCCAGTTTAGCGATGAGCCACTCAAAGCAGCTTGGGTCTTCACATGGTATAGCCTCCACTAGATGAGGACAGTTCCCTGTCCCATCTGTGGGCTCGTTGATGATTCTCCGCTTTCTTAGTTTAAAACCTGTTGAATGAAAACAGGAATTATTAGCATGTGATGAGACAAGTAAGCAAGTAAGTGATCCAAATCAGCACAAGGTTATACACGCTTCCAATAATTTCAGGAGTAACAACATGCTGCAATACCACAAAATCTAATTTAAAGCTCTCGCCAATGAATTGGCTCCAAAAAATTTAATGACTGACATCTAACAGCAGAGGCAAGCTAACATTAAGAACCTCAAATTTATGTAAAATTAAAGAACATTTTTGCTATAAATCCTCTAACATTTTCACTTATTAATATAATTTTTATCCAAAATAACAAACTGCCACCACAGTCCATAAATTCAGCTGGATTTGTCACATTTGCTTTTTTTGCTTAGCAAGACATATGACAGTTAAGTCCTCAGGATGTATCTTCCACCCCAGCCAAGGTCAACCCCCCTTTTTCACACTCCTGTTCCAGTCAGATAAAGTGGTGAAGCTGTGGAGTACTTGCAGGATATTTCAATAAAAATTTTGTCTTGCTTTGAAAATCCGTTTCTTTAATCAGTTTGGTCAGCTGGACATGAGACATCCTGTGTCTGGTCTCACTGAAAGAAGTGTTATCTGATAGAGGATGGCTGGTTGAGGAGGGGGATGACTTTGTGTGAGGAGAAATAAGGCTCAGGGTCTTGGAAATTCAATTAAGGGCTCATTCCGTAGCTATCTGCAGGTGGGGGGGGGGGGTATAATGATTTGCATGTCTGAAAGATAAGCAACACCACACATGCTTTCAGTGATAGACCTCTGGGCTTCATTTACAAACATAGAACACAGACTTAATGCTCAGGAATAATCTTTGGGTGTCCTGAAAAGGAGGTTACTATGAATAACTATTCATCATTTTTAATTTCTATTTAAAAAAAAAAACAAAAAGTTAGTTCCAAATAAAGATTGCAATCCTGCTGCATATGGACCGCAGTTCCAATGCACATTACATAACAATAACACAGGTCTTGTGCAATATTGTTAGAAAAATTACTTATTTCCTTTTCGACAGGAAATTGTAACATACCACAAGAAAACTAGGAACTAGGTGCTAGAAAAAAAGGATAAATATTACAAGAGATGAAACGTCCTTGTTAGACGACGGGTTTATTTTCAATATAATGCATTAATAGCCATATGGAGAAAAACAGACAAATCTCAAACTCAATAACAAGACCTTAAAATTTAGTTCCTTTTAGTGCTTTCTTGATTTCTTACCCACAGTTTTCTTTTAGTAAGTTTGCCTGTCATTGTATCTGATCGTATTTAAATTGTAAGTAAATGTTTCTTATCGCTTGTTAACAAGGCACCGCTGAAAAAGAACAATGTGGAAAGATCTCTTCATCCAGATTATAGGCAAATTTCCAACCTTCTGTTCATCAGAAAGGTTTTTGAAATGCTGTTTCAAAAGTTAAATTGCTTCCAATCAATGACCACATTGACTAGATCACTTTGACAACTTTAAGTCAATGTCTTGCTCGCCACAGTACTGAGAATCCAGCATGTATCCTACCTTTCTCCAACTGGCTACTACAAATATTCTGAACATTAGAGTGTAAATCTGTACATCATCTGTGCTGTTATTCCTAACAAATACCAATCTGGATAAAATTACACAATTCTTCAACTAACCAAGAAATGTTAGTAATAATTTTGATTCAATTAAAGTCGTATACCTGCTGTCACTGCATGAAATGTCCAGATGACTCTGGTCTAAAGGTTTCAGCCTACTATGCAGCACCGGTTCAGAACCATGAATTCAGGTTTTATGCTATACCTTTCTGAAACAACCTTCAAGACAATGCAGCAATACTGAAACACTGAATTCCTTCGAGTCGCCATTGTTCATTTACATTGTTTTCCATTACTGTGCCACTGCAATATAAGGTTTGTTGTTTTATTTTCCTTTATAATCCTGTAAAGGATGCTAAATTGCCTTAAATTGTCTACATTGCCGAAAATATACGATAAAAATAAATTCTCTTGCCTTGGTGACTGAAAGAAAGTGAAAAGAATATGTCTCCTATATATGTCATGTGTAGAAAAAGCAGTGAAAATGGTCTGTTCCACCCTATTTCTTTTATATTACAATGTTTTTAATAGTAGCATGATACTTTTACCACATGGTGACACATGTTGATGCACCAATGGGTCCAGTAGTTAACCCCTAGTTAGTGTCCAGCCTTGCATAGTTATGTAAGTGAAAATACGTACTGCTATGTACTGGCATTCTATGTTTTATAGTTTTTTAAAAGTGGTCATCTGCAATGCTTCGATGGCTCTGTAAGCAAGACTCTTTCAATCTGCAGCCCTTGCCAAAACAGCCGAATCATGAGGAAAATATTGGCCCAATTGTAGAATTAACCATCTATCATTAGACGCAGCCTTGTTTAACCCTCTGGTGTCAGGGGTATCTGTGATGGCCACACCCGCAGCCAACTAGTCCGGACCCCACACACCACAATTCCTTAATTTTGGGTGGTCTGATTAGCCAGTATTTAAATACCCCTTGTTTGTTGTGTGTCAGGTCAGTCAGTTAGATTGTTTTGAATAGTGTATTAGAGGTTTTGTTGTGTTGAGCCTTTTTGCATTGAGTTTAGCTTTATTATTTGACCTTTTTTAAGGGCCCTGTAAATATCGTTTGCATATTGCTATTTTCAGGGTAATAAAACCCATTTTCTTGACAGGAAATACTATGTCCTCATACTATGTCCTCCACCAGCTCGGTCCCTCACACATGGTGTCAGAAGTGGGATCTACAAGTTGAAAACAGTTTTTGTTTAGTTTTTTTCCTTTTTTGGACGTTGTTGGTATTTTTTCTCAAGATCATTTTTTTTGTTTTTTTGACTCCATGTTTTTTCCTTTTTGAACATGCACCATGGAGCCAAAAAAATAAGAAAATAAACCAGAGACCCAACCATAGGGGGAACCTTGTGCTGAAGAAAGAGGAACTGGAGGCTGTAGCTTCTTCAATGACAGCAGACACTGGGGGTGAAGATGTCAGACAGTCAACTTTGCGAGACCTGACTGGAATTCTGCAAGCGTTCATGTGCCAACAAGAGGCATGGGAGGTAAAACTAAATCAAGAACGTTAAAAAAAGGAAAAGCAATTTAAAAGTTTAAAACAGCAATTTCAGCTTCTACAATAGGAAGTCCAAGGACGCACACCTCCACTCCATGAACCCTCCCCAACTAATCCGGAGACTCAGGAGGAGGATGAGGAAGATGACCAGCAGGCCCAGGCTATTTCTGCACCAGTCAATATGAATGGATTCTACCTAGAGGTAAAACAATGCAAGAAAATGGTGAAATAGTCATCCTGGAACAATGTGTAAGAATGTTGTCCCCACGTTTGGATAAAGGAACCTGACCCGAAATCAACTGCAGAAGCTTCTACCCTTGCTTATGCGTTTGTGGCTACTCAGAGGAAGGGCCAGCCATGCTCTCTTTAAAGATAAGGGAACTAGCAAACCAGCACCATCTTAGCACTACCAGGTTCTGGCAACAAGTGTTAGTAAAACTTCAACACAAAATGAAACACCGGCAAATACTCCTAATAAATTTTATAAGAGAATTTTAGTTTGTTCTTTGTTTTTCTGTGGGGTTGAATGGCACATTAGACCTGTGTGTCCACAAAACCTTTTAAAACTGACCCAGATATTCTTTGTACTATGCCAGGACTCAGATGCAAGAAAATAAAAGGGTTTTTCAATGAGAATGGCCACAGTCAATATATCAATGGCAGAAGACTCAAAGTGTTGATAGATACTGGCAGTACTCAGACCTTGGTTCATGTGCAATTTTTCCCAAGTAGTTTGAAACCATGCCAATCTGTTGTGTGCATGGGGATGAGAAGCGCTACTGCTGGCAAACTTATTAAACTACAAAGAAAGCCATATATTTGAATGTAGATATGGCAAGAGAAGTTTGGCGGTACTGTTGTAAAGTTGCCTGCTGATGTAACCTCTGATGGACAACTGGGATTTCAAATGCAAATGAATATCATTCAAATGCAACAAAATTACCTAGATTTGTCAGCCATTTTGTTAAGAGCTAAGAAGAAAGATTCTGAGGGCGAGCTTAACAAATGATGAGGGATATTTTTTACAGGATGGCAAACTTTACCATCAGTGTGGTCAGGCTAAGCAGCTAGTGGTGCCTCAAGAGGCCCGAGATGTTGTACCTAATCTGGGCCACTGCATTCCCTGAGCTGGCCACCTAGTGAAATACAATTGTTGGTTTCCCTTGTGAAATTCTTACAGATCAAGGAACTAACCTCATGTCTGTTTTTTTTAAACACATATACAAATTATTTGGGATTAGGAGTGTCAGGACCACCCCACATCATCCCAAACAGATGGGTTGAGATAATGGTTTAACCAGACCCTTAAACAAATGCTACGTAAGTTTGTGGACTAAACTGGCTCTAATCGGGATCAGTGGTTGCCCTATCTCTTTTTTGCTTGTGGGAAGCTCCCCAGGGCTCCACTGGATTTTTTCCTTTTGAGCTACTATATGGTTATGAGGTTATGAGGGTTTCTCTTACCCTGTTAAAAGAAATGTGAGAAGTGACCCAGCATAGAGAAAAGCAAGGTAATGTAATTTCCTTTGTCCTACAAATGAGGGACACATTGGAAAAGATGAGTGCATTAGCTCAAACACATACGGCATTGCACAAATGTCCCAAAAAGCCTGGTATGATCCTCAATCAAGGTAAAGAAGTTTTAAACCAGGTCAAAAGGTGCTAATGTTGCCTACAAGTGACAGACAGCTCCTGACAAAGTGGCAGGGTTCCTTTAAGGTGCAGATGAGGTAAGGTCCTACAACCTACCTTGTTGCCACCCCAGCGCTCCAACTCTCCAGCAGGGTACTGCGAGTAAATCTGCTTAATGATGTGGGAGAGGATGAAGAAACTGACAAATACTTGCCATCACAGTGAGCTTCCAACATGGATCTAAACCACCTCACTGACAAAGAACGCCAAGAGGTAAAAACTCTCATTACTTCAGATGTATTTAAAGAATATCCAGGCCATTCAAACATGGTTGAACATCACACTGTCTTGAAAGAGAAGGCACCAGTCAGACAGATGAGTTGCAGGCTTCCTGACATCTACTGGGAGCACTAAAAAGGTAAGTGGATCTCATGCCGTCTAGGAATCATTCGGCCCTTAAAAACTGAGTGGTGCCACGCAGTCCTGGTCCTTAAGAAACATGGCATCCTAAGATTTTGTATTGACTTCTGGTATCTGAACTCAGTTTCAAAGTTTGAATTATACCCTACACCATGAATGGATAAACTTATAAAGTGTCTGGGCAAAGCTAAATACTTATCGACCATTGACCCCTCCAGGGGTTTTTGGAGGTTGATCTCAGTGAACAGTCAAAGAGTTGACAGCTTTCCGCACCTAATAGGGGCTGTTTGAGCTCACTGTTTTGCTGTTTGGTCTACATTGAGCCCCTGCCACTTTTCAAAGACCGATAGACCAGGTACTGTATGGTCTTGCTGATTAAGCCTGCGTATGTCTTTATCACATTGTCATTTACAGTGGAACCTGGGAGGAACACATGAAACATTTGAGG
Organism: Orestias chungarensis; assembly: GCA_032876305.1. NCBI lineage: Eukaryota > Metazoa > Chordata > Actinopteri > Cyprinodontiformes > Cyprinodontidae > Orestias > Orestias chungarensis. Next base: position 76,339 of record JAVLVB010000501.1, on the reverse strand, counting down.
ACAGTTTTGGACCAACTGAGGATGGTTGGCCGCACATTTAACCCAGCAAATTGTTCCCTGGCCATGACGGATACCTTGGTTTCACAGTTGGAGGTGGGATAACATAGCCAGAAGTTAATAAAATAAGAGCTATTGTATCTGCTCCTCTTCCGCAGCTGAGATCCTTCCTTGGGATGGCTGGCTTCTATCAACGCTTTATTGCAAACTTCTCAGCTGGAGCAGCTGCCTTGACGGATGTGACAGGTTCACATTTCCCGAACCAGCTCCAGTGGACTCCAGAAGCAATTGCAGCTTTTCAAGACATCAAGCAATCTCTGAGTAAGAAACCAGGATTTTGTATTGCAAACAGATGCTTCTAAAAGGGGCCTGGCTCCACATTCATCAATCGCCCCATTGTTTTATCGAACAAAACCAACCAAAGTCTAAGATAAGACACTACACTAGATTACTACACACTAACTAAACACTCAAAATACACTAAATTACACAAAGCACTGAAATCTCAACACTTACTGTCGCTATCTGTCTCTCTCTGTAACCGCTGCCAATCCCACCAATTTCCCCTTTTTCTGTAGCAACCAAATGCTGTGGTTTGGGATTATGATTTTAAATTGATTGACGTGGTGCATCTTTCCACCAATAGGGCAGGGGTTGTTGTGTTGTTGTTTTTATTTTTTATTTTATTTATTTTTTGTTCCTTGCGTCTGTGTAAAAAGCTCATTTTTCCAGTGTATGAGGAACACACACACACACCGACGAAAACATTCAGAAAAAAGTATGGTGTAAATGCCTTATCAGAACTCTGGTTTTACATGGCCTATCAACACAATTTAGTATAAATTTGTTTTGTATAAAAATAGTTGAGGTCCACACTTTCTACACAAGTTGAAACAGCGAATCAACAATGCTGCGTTTTGCTGCTACACCATGTTCAGTCTGTGACATAATTTGACGCGCCTGCACGTCATTGGACTCCAGAGGTTTAAAGTAACAAGTACAAAGTAAGTTTTCAACTTTCATTAAATATTTTCATAAATTGTTACTAGCAACATTGCTGAATAAAACAGGCTGTATCTATTAATGTGGTGCTGAATCTTGGGTTTCTAAACACCCTCCAGCGGCGGCACAGAGATACCGCTGCAAAGTGGTGATAGTAGTACTTAGCGTAGCAAGAGCAGAGCAGAGCAAAAGATAATCTTTCCTTCCACTCACAAAGACGTGGCAGGGGGGCTCATAACACCGCAATTATGGGTGAATGTAGTGTGGATGAAAACAACCGCTGTTTCTTGGCAGACGCACACACCGCTAATGGTGGTGGATGTGGCGTTCAGTGCCGCACCATAAATCACGGCACAGATGATGCTGATGATAGCTGGCAGTTCTTGAGAGAAAAGGAAGAGTATCAAAAGTAAATAAATTCACTTAAACCCCCTTCAACTGATGCTTGTTGTAACCGAATGTAAATAAATGCTTTGTGTTAAGTTCCCTCCTCTGTCTCAGTCTCTTATTGATTAGTCATTAATAATTTGCACATCAAAGATCCGTGAGGAGTACAACTCAAGAGCTGGGTAGTCTCTCAGAATAAGAAAACCTGTTATCAACATTACCTATTTAAAAAAACGGTATGAGAGACTGAGAATCTTTTTCGTTCCTAGCATTTTTATTTGACACTGACAGAATTGCTTATATGTGCATTTAGTCAGTTCCCTGTTATACTTTCAAGTGTTTAGATTTACATTTTCCCTTGTTTATATGATGGTAGAATTTTATTTTATGTTGTCTTTGAAAGCTTCTTGAATGTGCTTTTACAGTTTAATTTATTATTGTATTTTGTTTCTTATTATTTAATAACTATTTACTATTAAACTATTTTAAAAAATCTATACCAGAAGGGAGTCTGAGAATTTCATTGTTGTTCCTAGTTTATTTACTGAGTTGATTGACTTTGGTTTTTTGTTTGTTCATTCAGTACATCTGTTATGTTAAACAGAAAAAAAATATTTGATTTGATTTCACATCTCACTAATAATCTAAGTAACATTAAAACTTGATAAATATTGTGATTGGTTTTATATCGTGATATACATCGATATCACCTGAAATGTAAAACAAAATTGCGTTTGCAAGCAGAGATACAGAGTCACACACGAGGCAGCGAGATAGAGAAAGAGAGAGAGAGACGAGCGGTTTGTCAGAGTTGAGTGCGCACCTGCAGCTCCGTGGGAGCGTCTGTGAGATTTGTGTGCACAGACTTAAAATGATTGTTCCTTCAGATAGACCTGATCTCTACAATTAGAATCACTGCACTCAAACCTGGTGGCATAAAAATCACGCTATAGAAGTGCTCCGACAGTAAATCAAATGTAGCGCTTACCAAAACATTTTAACAGATTTTAGGACTGTAGCACACAAAAGGTGCACAGGATTGTAAGGAACATGGCCGATTTCTGAGAAAAGAAGAGGCTTCTAAGTTTGACTGATAGTACATAGAACATGGTAATTGCACATGAGAAAGATACTGTTAAAAATATTAGTTCTGAAAAAGTGTCCTCTCTCAATTCTCAATAATCTGAAGTAAAATAATTTTTGGCATATCAGCAGTCAAATCATCCTTATTACCTCTACGTAGATTATGCACCTTTTGTCCTGCAATGTGCTCTGAGTTTTTAAAGTTGGAAGACCTTCTTGCTATTACCATCATTTTATATCCCTTTCACATGTCCTTTTTTAAGTTGGAAATTTAGCTGGGATATGCCAAAAATATCAACGTTACTTTCAGTCAAAATAAAAATTTTAAGTAAAATATTACGATAGCAAAAATATTGTTTAACTTCATGGTGGTATGAAATAAGTTCTATTTGCAAGTTGGCGTTATTCTTTAAAGATGTATTACCAAGGAATTTCTTACCTTTCCTTGTGGTCTGATCTTGACAGTTTTCATAAGTGCAGGGTCTCCAAGCGCTCCACAAAGACACCTCACATTCCACTGGACAGCTTATATGGCAAAGCTGTGTGGTATTCGGAGGAATCCCCAAACATAGTTCACTGTCCACTGGCCGCAAACCTACGAAGTAACACAAAAGACGAATAAAGTTGTAATAGCTGTGACAACCACATTTCAATAACTGAAAGATAATAGGCACTACAATAAAAATAAATAGAATATAGACAGCATGAACAACAAGAGTAATAATTTAGGCATTCTAACAAACATATATTGGTCAATGGTTTGTTTTCAAGCCAGTGTTTAGTTAGCTGTTTCTTTGTGTGTTTCTGATGTATTCAGGTGTAGGTGACTCTCTGCAAGGTCGCCAGGCTGATGAATTATTCAAGCTGTGCAACAACATTGTTCAGCTTCATTCACATGCAAATTGC
>JAVLVB010000501.1:20130-45776 GCA_032876305.1 Orestias chungarensis | reverse complement strand
CAAAAAATAAATAAAAACCAAAAACACATGTACTGGCAGATGTTTATGCTGGAGATATTCTGTGGTCCAACTCTGCTTGGAGTTGAAAGCCTTACATTCAGGATCATTATTAATCCTCTTTTCCTGATCTGGTTAGAAGACTTTATTCAGCAACATGAAATGCCAACAGCAGGTTGCACCTGTCTCTGGCTTTGATCAAGATTTTGAGATTTCCAAATTACGTGTAGTTTTAAATTCAGCTAATGTATTATCAACAGGATAAAATTAAAGCCTTAAAAACATGATTGAAATGTGAATTTGATTTTAAGCAGGCTTGTCTGTCAGGTATCTACACCATTAGGTGTATAATCTCCTCATACACAACAAACTTGTCATTTTAGACTTTGAAAGAGAACAATTAACACTGGGCACTGAAAAGTTAAAAGCTGGTGTTTTTTACTGTTATGACATCCTTTTTTCTACAAGTATGGGAAGGGTGTCCTACTACACAATTTAGGCATTGTTGCAGCCCCACCATGATCTGGGTGGTTTTTTCTTTAACGAATCAATCAAGCTTCAGGTTTTGCAAGAACACTAAACCATGAGTGCGTCCCATCTTGAGGGAGAACCTTTGTCAATGTAGTTTTGATAGGGTCTTCAAACATGATGTATGGAAATAACATGGGCTTTCTGGTCCCACATCGAAATCCACTGTGTAGACTTCACATAAGTATATAGAAATCAAGCAAGCAAACCAACATAAAAAATTGCAAATCTTTAAAAGTGGACCACTAGTATTAGTTTAAATGTTATATAAAATTAACATAATGGAAGGTCACCAGAAATTTTTGTCATCAAATCAGCACAAGCATACTTGTTACAGAAATAGATAATCATTTTAAGCAAATGTTCTTTTTATAAAAAATGTGAGAATTTTAAAACCTGACCATATAGATATTAGAAAACCAGAACTTATAAAGGCTTGGGGGGAAACAAAGGGTGGCAGTAAAAGTGGCGATGGCAGGAAGTGATATGGAGGGTGGGGGAGGGCAGGCTGTTTAAATGTCAGAGACATTGAGTTGAGATGAGACAAGGAATGGGAAAACTGTGAATGGGTTCATTTTATTGAGTGTACAGGTTCACCTGACTAAAAATTGTAATTTGAGCCTAGTAGAAAAACTGTGTTTTTTAATGTCTGTGACTATTACTACTGAAGAACTCGATTTGATGCAGAATAGATACAGGACAGTAATTCAAATGCTTATTAAAAATTGTACCTGTAACAAGTGTAATCTAACTAATTTAAAGCCATTGCCAAAAAAAACTCTTATTGTATATTTTTATTCTATATTTCTGAGTTAGAAATGCACTTAACTGTCAGTTTAATTAGCCTGGCCACCAGGGTCCCATAAATCACTATTAAAGGTGATCTGTAGCTTTCTACAATATGATACCATTGTATCTTACCACAGGAATTCTTTTCTCCACTAAGCACCCACATTTGCATTCCATGTTAGGTACAGCAGAAATAAACACTGAACATGGTATTAAGCTACCATGAATTTAATTTTTTAACCATCATTAATTTTCACTTAAAAGTAGTACAGGCTGTGTCTGGCTGTAACATCTTATTTTGAAGTTGTATTAATCAAGGAATAAAGGAATCAAGGAATTTTATTTGTCATCACATCACATGTGGTACATGAGGTGGGACAAAATTTTAATCCCACGGTCCCGTTTACACCCTGATAGCAATTTTAAAATAGCTACAAAATAAGAATAAAATAATAAAATATAAAGAAATATAAGAGAATAGGATTTTGACTACACAAAATCTACAATATGGGACTTCGGACATAGCAGCAATGAAAATCTGGAGTGCAAAATTTGCTGTAGCAGCATGGATGGTTAATAAAGTGACATATTAAAGTGACATATTAAAGTGACATTTTAAACTGTGATATTAAAGTGAACAGTGCCGGTTAAATTAGAAAGTTTTTATTTTTTTTCATTTGTAATTGAGTGTGTTTGAGAGTCTCACAGCTTCAGGAATTAAGCTATTTCTCAGTCTGGTGGTTTTGCACTTGATGCTCCGTAGGCTCCTGCCTGAGGGAAGCGGGACAAAAAGTGAGTGTGCTGGGTGTGTGGGGTCCTTCATGATGCCGGAGGCCCTTTTCCTGCATCTGGAGGTGTAAATGTCTGTGGTGCTGGGGAGGCTGACTCCAACAGTCCTCTGTGCAGCCTTCACCACTCTCTGCAGAGCTTTCCTGTCCGGATTAAATTAATGACTAAATGAGCTCAGGAGGGTAAAGATGATTTTATGAGGGGGATATTGTATCAATGTAGACCTCACAATTACCCACACAGCATTAATGGGTGTAGTTTAGAGACTTTTCTTAACAAATGTGTAGTTGCGAGTTGGGATTTCAGAATTCCACCATGAACATTTATGTCTGATCTGTGACAGCATGTTTTGGACACCCGGGTTAAGATGGGAACTGAGCTGTCCACTGACCATTACTTGGTGGTGAGTTCGCTCTGCTGGTGGGGGAAGATGTCGGTCAGACCTGTTATACCCAAAGAAGTTCTGTGGGTCTGCTGGGAACGCCTGGCAGAGTCTCTTGTGTGGCGGAGCTTTCACCCCCACCCTCAAGAGAGCTTCAAAAACGTTCCGGGGGAGGTGGGGGAGATTGAGAGTGTTCTGCACCTCCATTGCTGAGGCTCCTTACTGGAGCTGTGGTCACAAGGTTGTTGATGCCTGTCGTGGTTGCAATGGTATATACCAGTGGTGAGGGAGGCTGTCAGGCTGAAGAAGGAGTACTATCAGGTTTTTTTGGCATGTCGGACTCCAGTAGCAGCTGATGGGTACCGGCAGTCCGGGTGGTTGCTGACGCAAAAACACAGGAGTGGTAGGAGCTTGAAGTAGCAATGGAGATATTATGTGGCGGTGGGCTTCGAAGACTTCCTAAATACCACCGACATGTCTTCCACTGAGGAAGACCTTGGGGTGGGCTCTCAAGTCTTAGGTACTGAGGTTGCCAAGGTGATTAAAAAGCTCCTTGGTGATAGGGCCCAGGGATGGATGAGATTCGCCTGGAGTTCCTAAAGGCTCTGGATGTTGTAGGGTCATTTTTGTCAGTAAGACCCTGCAACATTGCGTGGACATAAGGTGCAGTTCCGCTGGACTGGCAGACTAGGGTGGCGAACCGTAAAGTGTGTTCAAACTGCAGGGGAGCCACACTCTTAAGCCTCGCTGGTAAGGTCTATTTGGAGGTTCTAGAGGCGAGGGTTCTTTGGATTCAGGAAGAGCAGTGTGGTTTTTGTCTTTGCTGGGAACACTGGACCAGAATGCATAGGAGCTGGTCAAACTGTTTTACATGATCTTTTTGGACTTTGTGGCTTTCGACCGTGTCCCTCAGGGCCTTCAGTTGGGGATACTCCAGTAGTATGGGATGCCGGGCCCTTTGACATGGGCTGTCAGATCACTGTATGACCAGGCAGAAAGTCGGGCTCGTTTCTGGTGAGGGTTGGACTCCTCCAAGGTTGCCGTTTTTCACAGATTATGCTCATAATGTTCATGGAAAGAGGTGTTTAAGGCCAAGGTGTTGAGGGGATCTGTTTTGGTGGCCTTAGGATTGCATCTCTGCTTTTTGTAGATGATGTGTTCCTTTTGGTTTTATCGACTCTAAGACTCTAACTGGAGCAGTTTGCAGTGATGAAAATCAGTGTCTCCAAGTATGATGCAATGGTCTTGAGCTGGAAAAGTGTACAGTACCTTCTCCATGTTGGGTGCCTGCTTCGAGTCAAGCAATTTAAGTATCTTGGGGTGTTTTTAAAAAATAAGTGAAAATTGGAGCGGGACATTGATAGACAGATTGGTGCGGCATCTGTAAGGATGCGGGCTCTGTACTGGTCTGTCCTATTTAAGAGAGAGCTGATTCAAAAAGCAAAACTCTCAATTTACCGGTCGATCTGATCAGGATGCCTCCTGGGCGCATCCCCGTGGAGGTGTTCCGTGCACGTTTTACTGGGAAGGGACAGAGAGGAAGACTCAGAACATGCTGGCAGGATTATGTTTCTCTGCTGACTTTGGAATGCCTTGGGATTATCCCAGATGAGCTGGCCCAAGTGGCTGGGGAAAAGGAAAGTCTAAGTCTCCCTGCTTAGGCTTCTGATCATCCATCATCCGGGATGAGCAGACAATAATGGATGGATGGATGGATGGATGGATGGATGGATGGATGGATGGATGGATGGACAAACGGATGGACAAAATACAAATCAGGTTCAGGTTCTGGTATTTCAATATACAAAATACGTATCAAATGTATAACCTTTGAAATTTACAGTACGGAATGTACAGTAAACAGGTAGACAGCTGCAAAGTACTTCCAGGGGAGTATCTACTGTTTACCCTGTATTTACTGTACCTCCACATGACACAACATGCTTAACAAATAAAAGCTTCTTTTTTTTTACAAATCAGATACTTTGGAGCCTTGCCTGTGTCTGTTACAACTTTTGTTAAAATGTCTTTGTACTTCATTTAGTGAGGGTACTGAAGCATGCAATTGTTCACAAGAAAGACTATTGTTACTTAAAATATTTCTCACAAAGTATAGTCCAATAAAACTACTTGATGCACATTATTTTAAATAGATTTGAAAGATCTTTATAAATCTTCTCTGCTATTCAATATAGAAGTCTTAAATGAACTCGACCGGTTGAACACTGAAGAAGATGACTAAGGCAAGTGACACCAGGAGAAGCGATGGCAGCAAACAACATTACGATTTGGGGTTTTAGTTAAGAGCCACAGTGTTATTTAGATACATTCTGTATCAGAGGATTTTGTACTATGAGAGGAATTAACTTAGTCTTGTGTCCTCAGACAAACAGCCTTGACTCACAGCATTAGCTCAGTAGATCAGAGTCAGTGTCATCGAGCACACACTAGACATGTAAATCAGTTGGTGGATTAGTGACAGTTACGGGTCATGGATTTTATGTATGGCAGAGTGCCAACACGGATTATACTGTAGATTTGTACAAAGGGTAAAAAAGAGGAATCGGTTGGCCACTAGCTTTGTAGCGAGTGGCCAACATTAGAATAGTGCTTCAAATGACAAATGGCTAAAGAATTCTGAAATTGATCTTAAGGTTAGACAATAAAATTTCTAAATTAATGTAGTTGGCATTTTAAGGGGGTTCAAAGTTTAAGTTTAGAAAACATATTGCATTATGATTTATTTCATTCATACTTATACTAAATACAAGAACATGCATCAAAGAACAGCTGCCCAGAAAAAAATACTCAGAAAAAGCATAAAACATTAGCCTATAGCAAATTTATTTTTCTAGAATTCATTACTTTACTGACAATTTTAAATTGTTCAATTACTCATACATTTTGAAGTAGAATAGTAATAAAAAAACATTAACTAAATCATTACTTAGATCAGTAGTTTTAGATATATGTAATCCATCCATTACCTAACCCATTTATCCTTGTGGGGGTTACAGGGGTAAGCTGATGTCTATCCCCAGCTCACATCGGGGATTGGCAGGGCTACACTCTGGACAGGATGCCAGTCCATTGCAGGGGAGCAAAGAGACAGACAGGACAAACAACCACTCCTGCACACACTCACGGCCAAGGATAATTTCAAGTACTCAATCAGCCTAAAAGTTGGAGAAAGCTGGAGTACCAGGAGAGATCAAACGCATGCATGGGGAGAACATGCAAACTCTTTGCAGAAAGCCCCAAGGTGGAATCAACCCCAGAGCCTTCTTGCTGCAAGGCAACTGTGCCACCAACTGCATCACTATGCAGCCGAGGTATATGTAATGGCAAACATATTTTAAATCTAACTAGACCTAATTCTCAAGGCAAGTAAACTAAAGCGATGCACTTTACAATAATCTCAGATGTGAGGGAAATATTTTCTAATGAGCTCTAATAATTGGCTGTCGTTGGGAATATTTTGTGTCACCTTTTAAAGCAGACAGGGCCAGAGGACATCTTACCCTCCTGATACTACATAGCCAGCACATCACTACTTTATTCACATGATTTCACTGCACGCTAAGAAGTTGTATTTGCATACCAAAGAAAATGAGCAGTAAGGAGATGTAAAAAAAAAGGGAAAGGCACTAAGAGCGTGTTCCCTTCATTATATATGATAATGTTGGACATATGAAAAGAGTGACAAATAATCAAAGGATTCCAGTGCTCAGCTGCTGGTACCCGTTACAATAAGCTCCAGTGCAGCACTTGGGAGCAGCGTAAGCAGTGGGGAAGATTGCCTATTGTTGGCTGTGTCAAGCATGTCATGTCCAGCTTTGGTAGATCTCCTGGGCCATTAATCATAAACATTGCATTTCTGTTTTTAAGATGGCAAAATGAAACACGAGTTTCCTCGAAGTGGCCCAGCATGGCCCCACCTAAAGTGCTCCAGAAATGGCCTTGTTTACAGATCAAAAGCAACCGTTCACACCTGGTTTAGGATGTTAGCTCAAATCTTTCCTGCCATTTGGCTGCCCGATGGGTTTAATGTGTAGAAAAACTATTATATCATTCGCACAAAGTTTATGTAGTCTTACTGTGTATCTTTACCACAACTGAAACACTGGGAGGTTTTAATGTACTTAATTTATACATAAGTGATGTTGATACTTTAAGCAAAAAATATACACACAGGTTTAAAAAGAGATTTGAAAAGCTATCAAGGAATAATAAGAAAAGGACCCCTGCTTGTACACGACCTCAGGATAATTAAACAGTAAAACTGGAAACCTTTAAACATGAGGATAGAAAAGTGGATCAGAGGTAGTGTGAGGGGGGTGGGAGGTTAGCCTTTAATGAGGTTACCCTTTTCAGGAAATTTTGAAAAGGAGCTTAATTAAAAAAATAATAATAATTTCATCCCCTAGTTTCGTGACAGTCAACAATAAAACAGATATTTAAAGGCAACTTACAATTTCTAGTGCAAGAGCAATTTTCTGGCCTGTAGTGAACCTGGGATAGAGTAATGCTCTTAGACATAAAGAAGAATGAAGAAACATGCACTGGTCACATCAATATGACCACTGATAGAGGAAAGGAACTTCTAAGCATTTTGGGAACGTCAGTGTTTGCAGTATCTGTTCTATCAGGACCTACAATGTGAATTAAAATATATTTTTAAATACGCAGTATGGAAAAAAAATTATGTATGTTATCAAATCAGACAAAACTATTCCTGAGTGGGGTCAGTTAGGATTATGGAAGTCCAAATCCTGTCCTGAGTGGGGTCAGTTAGGATTATGGGAGTCCAAATCCTGACCTGTGAATCAGATTTCAAGACCTATAAATAATTTGTGAAGGCCAAGATCATTAAGCCCAAAAGGCAAGTTTATTTGTTTATAGCACATTTTCGTTTACAAGACAATTCAAAGTGCTTTACATAGGAAAAAAGATCAGAAAATTAAACAATAAAATCAGCTTTGAATTAAAAAGAAATTAAATAAAAATAAAATAATAATAATAATAGTAGTAATATTCTCAGTTGCTATATGCACAGTTAAATAAGGCTGTTTTCAGCCTGGATTTAAACATCACCAGAGTTCAAACCAGTCTCACCTCTTCAGGAAGACTGTTCCAGATTTTAGGAGCATAAAACTGGAATGAAGCCTCCCCTTGTTTGGTCCTGACTCTGGGTATCAGAAGGAGGCCACTACCTGAGGTTCTTGCTGGTTCATATGGCTCTAACATGTCAGATATGTACTTTGGGGCTAAACCAGGAAGAGACTTGTACACAAGCAAGGCTGTTTTAAAGTCTATTCTTTGAGTGACAGGAAGCCAGTGCAGAAACTTGAGCACTGGACTGATGTGGTCATATTTCCTGGTTTTGGTCAGAACTCGAGCAGCAGCATTCTGGATGTTCTGAAGCTGTCTTAAGGCCCGTTTAGAAAGCCCAGTGAGCAGGCCGTTACAGTAGTCTAACCTGCTAGAGATAAAAGCATGTATAAGTGTCTCTAGGTCTGGTTTAGAGACTATTCCTCTGATTCTGGCAATGTTTTTAAGATGGTAAAAGGCTGCTGATTTTAATGATTTAATGTGGCTGTTGAAGTTCAGGTCAGAATCCAGTATTACCCCAAGATTTTTCACCTGATGTTTAGGTTCCAAAGATAGCGTCAGAAGGTAACTGATGACACTTTCTCTTTGTTTCTGTGGGCCACAGACAATGATTTCGGTTTTCTCTGAGTTTAACTGGAGGAAGTTGTTCTGCATCCAAAGACGGATCTGTTCAATACAGTGACACAATAAATCAACAGGCCCATGTTCTCCTGCTGTCAGCGACACGTAGATCTGAGTGTCTTCAGCATAGTTGTGGTAGGACACATCATGGCTGCGTATTAGCTGGCCCAATGGAAGCATGTACAGATTGAATAAAAGGGGACCCAGGATCGACCCCTAGGGATCCCCACAAGTCACAACCATTCGGTCGGAGACGCAGTTCCCAATTTGAACAAAGTAACACCTGTCCTCAAGGTAGGACTTGAACCAGTTTAGAGCCATTCCAGTGATTCCCACCCAGTCTTTTATCCTCTGTAATAAAATCACATGTAAAAAAAAAAAAACGTCCTTATGTGACATCCTGTGAAATCACTTTATTTTAAAAAGTGTTAAAGCGTAATTTACAAATATATGGTCTGATTTCAAAGTACAAAATATTTATGAAAGGAATTTGTGCGTATTGACATAATAAAAAAGAAACATTAGATGATGCATCATCTCAAGTCATTCAGTATATAATTAAAAAACATTATTTAGACTGTAACCACTGCCCAAAAAGACGGACCTGGGTTATTAAAAAATGGAAATAGTATCTGAAAGCCACATTTCCAAATCCTCCATCAAAGAATAAAAAAGGTCTTCCCCTTTAGTTTGAGTAGATATTACTCGATTTAATGAGGTGATTAGCCTAAAATATTCAGATATTACACTTATCTGCTTTCATGGCTTTTATGCTTAAAACTAAAACTGAATCTGCACCTTATAAATATGTCAGCATGAAAAGTCCACCGTCCATTTGAGCAGAGGTGGAATTGTGAGAATAAATAATTTATTGTGGAGAAGAAATAATGAACACAACATAAACCGGAACAAAGGCAAGCGGAAACGGAACAGGGATAACGTGGAACTGGAATGTAAACAAAAAGAGTACGGAAGTGGTACACGGGGACTACAAACGTGAATAAACAAAACAATCGAAATAGACAAACCAGCGTCTAAACACAGGAAGGGGAAATAAACTAACAGACTAATAATAACAATAATAAGAAAAAGAAGAAGAAGAAGAAGAAGAAGAAAAAAGATGAAAAAAGGAGATGATGAAGGAGCTAAACTATGAGGAATAACTAATTAACCTAAGAAGGAAGTAAGGGAAACCGGAGACTTCAAAGGAGCAAATACCATAAAGGAAAATAACTCAGACAAGTGGAGGAAGCACAGGAAACCGGAGATTACAGGGAAACAAAAACCCAAAGTCAATACAAGGACTGTAACTGAGGAGAATAAAGATGGGGAAAAGAACCAGCACAGAGAACCAGCAAGCAAGAGGGGAAAAGGCTTACAAGGACACGGTGGGGAAACGGCAGGAGATGGAGCTGAGAGACGGGAGGAGAACAGACGATCCAGCGGTGAGTCAGTGAGTGAATGAGGCTTAAGTATTGAGGAACCGATGTGAATGATGAGAAAACAGTTGATGGAACACACACACACACACACACACACACACATATACATACACAGGGAGAAAGGAGGAAATAGCTAGAGAACACAAAACAAAAACAAAGACTAAACCAAACTAGAAAGTAACCTAAAGAAAACAATAACTAATAATATAAATAATAATAAAACAAGAATGCCATAAAGAACTGAACAAACAAAAAACACAGATCATGACACCGCGAGTGAAGTATAGTCTAAATTCCTCTCTATGCCCTGCTTCCTATTCCCTGTAAAGCTTTATGGCCAACTTTTAAATCACACAGACATCAGAGTGTGTAGCGTGTAGTTCCTCTGTGGTACTGAGAGACGTCTTAATTGCCTGTGTAATGAAATTATTTGTAGCTAATGTGAGGTTATTGTTTTTCTTTGTCTAAATTGTCTTGCGCTACAGAACACATCAGCATTAGGCAAGAGAGAGTTCAGTTCCATTTTCATGTGTTTTTCTTGGCTGCACTCTCTGGCTTGGTCTCATTAGAGAAAACCCCAAACGTCAGCACATAGCGAGTGATGGGGGAGTTGTTGGGTTCAGCATTTGTGCAAAAATTCAGATTTCTGAATATTTCCCTCCGATTTATTTGAGTGGAGGAAGAGGCATTCCAGCCTTTATGTCAAATCCCCTGAGACTGCAGAAAAACCTGAAAGGAAACAAGCGTAGGGGGATGGGTCAGTGGCTACTTTTGATCTCTATCCGGCTGGTTTAAACCAGGCCTTACATACAAATTCTGCCAATTGACTGACACTGATTGAGAAACGTGAACAGATGGCTTTGCTCTAATGAAAATCAGCTATTTGTAAAAACTGCTATTTTGTTGGTAATCGAAGAAGGTCAGATAAACTGAAGAGTTGCTAAAATTTAGAACATCTTATAAAATATCTCTAATGTTTGGTTCATATTATGCCTATTCTATATTAATATTTAAGTAGAATTACATGTGTGAATTACATGAAAGATTACCTGTTGGAGAATATATTTCTGGGAAAAGCAGACAAACATAACTATAAAATAAGAATAATTGGTTTTCTGTATTTACATTGTGGTTCATAGTGGTGCATTTGTCCTGCGGTCCACATACAAGAGGAACATTTCACCTTGGATAAGTCAAGAGCCCATCCCAGAGGTTAGGTCCCATGTTCTATCTGTAAGCATGAACTTGAAAGTGTGCCTTGAATTTTACTTGCGAAAGGATTATATTTTAAGTACTCCTCTACCTCCTTTGAAAGGCTGATTCATTCATGTAAAGGTTGTTACTGAGTGAGCAGCAGATTGCATTGATGTTTTTTATGTTAGTTTAATATCAACAATGATACCAAACAGACATGATGATGATGCTTTAGAACATGTACAGTGAAGGATGACAGGGAGCATTACTTAAATATTATTGAAAGTAAAGAATTACATTTCAAATTGAAGTTGCAGTGAGCTTAGAATTTTGGGTTTTAATCTGATTAGAACTGAAAGGATCTGCCCTCTAAGAGTGAGGAAAACAAACCTTTCGCAAGGACATGAGAAGGAAAAAGACTTGTGCTGTCAGTTTATTGTAGAGCTCAGGATGTAATCACAGAAGAAGAAATGAGAAAGCACCTATCAGCACTGAAGAAATGCACAGTGTAGTCCCAGCACAGTAGACGGTAGAATCTCTTGACAAAGAAATGTGCACAATGAACATGAGGGGAGTGAAGGTCATGTAGGGAACCCCCTTTGGTCAAGGTGATTTAATCCAGCACAGCTTTTAATAAATTTTGAGATTTTCCTCTTTTCTTTCTAATAAATGAACACAATACATGGCATAAAATGTTTATAGCACAACTATGTTCTATATTACATTTGGCCAGTCTAAAACCAAATAATCTATTTAAAATTCTGTAAGGGGAGCAGAATTTAAAAGAAAGTTATCACAGTTTTCTCACATTTTCTCCACATTTAGGTCAAATATTAAATAAATATGTAAATGTTACATCTAAATCTGAATGTTAAATCTTAATGTAAATGTTAAATCTAAATCGGTGTCAGGCCCCTCCATGCATTGATAAATCAAATAGCCACGTCCACAACATGGAGAAGGTTCGGTAGATGATGGATAAGAAACGAGCGATTTTGGAAACTGGTTCTACTGGACAAGCTAGCATGCCAATTTCCTTGCCAGCAGATGAAATTCAACTGGCGGTTCTTGCGGGTGTGAGCAGAGCCGGCCCAAGGCATAAGAGAACTAAACGCCGGCTTTGGGGCCGAAGGCCACTAGGGGGCCCCCAAGCACAGTTTAAAAGAAAGTTATTTATTTTTTATTGTTCCATGTGTAATTAATAATAATTAAGTGACTTGGCCTCTAGAAAAGCCAGGAAGCAAAGGTTTTAGGAGTGGGTTGAATATTGAAGAAGGATCAGAAGTCAAATGTGAGCATTAAGAGTGCTTTTTATTTCTGTAGCCTTTTTTTTTTAAAGTAATTCTTTTGCACTTAGTTATAGTTACATACATTTATCTTTAAGTTTTTAAAGTGAGTTCATCTAATTCTTCATCTGTTTCTATTTTTTAATAAACCATTTGTGTTACCTTGTTTCAGGTAACTTCATTTATCTTTTTTAAGTCTTCGGCTGATATTTATTGTTTATTTTATTCTGTTTTTGTACGATTGAATGTTGTGTTATTTTTTTATATTTAAGTGTTATTTGTGGCATGTTTTTGTTCTTGCAGTACAACTTATTGTTGCATGTTGCTGCTGCACTTTTTTAAACTAAAATGTTCTGTAAATTAAACTCTTTAAGATTTAAAACTATATGTGGCAACCTGGACATGATTTATCATTCATTACATTGGTATTACTTATGTTTCTGTACAGCAACAGTATAATTTCAGCATGTAACACATTCAAGTGTAAGGACTTGTCAGGCTGTCTATAGAAGGTAAACAACACAAGTTTATTGTAGGTGTGTGACTGATCAACAAGTGATATTGAGTAAAATAAAGGACCGGGTAATTCAACCGGTGCCGTCCCCATTTTTAACGGTAAGTGAAGTAAAATTATTATAGCGATTACTCATTTAAACATCGCAAAGATGCCTTGCTAATGCTCTGATGCTACCTAGAAAACTGTCAGCTGCCTTTTGTGAATGTATCCCTTGGTGTGGGCGTGGCTATGCGATTTATCAATGATTGGGGGGGGGGCTTGGAATTGGACGTGAATTTCAGTGTCCAATAGATTTAGATTTAATATTCAGATTTAATAATTAGATTTAACATTTACATTTAATATTAACATTTAGATATAAAAGAAACGTATATAACATATAACATGTATCTACATGTGTGTGTAAAATGAGCTAATGTGAAGAAAATCAACTGAAATTTGCTAAAAGTGAACAAAATGACCTAAATGTGGAGAAAATGTGAGTACTAAAACTGTGATCAATTTCTTTTATATTCAGTGCCCCACATTTCTCTTTTGAATTTTCTGGATTTTAACAATCTAAGAGAACGGTATAGAATGTTAAATAAAAAGTGATAACATAATTTAACATAGTAGTATTACACAGGTTTGTTTAGCTATTGCTAGTTTTTAACTCTTGTCCCTTTATCACATAAAGAGGATGGCAGTTTAAATCTTAGAAAATGCTCATCTATGAAAGTTTTCTCTTGGCTCTTCAGCTTTTCTCATGGTTAAAAAAACTATACACTCTGAAATAATGTCAATGTTGAATGTTTTTTGTTTCCTTATGTGTTTAAGCTACAAATCTGAATCTGTTGGTCTAGAATTATGATGGTCAACATTCTACACTCTGGAAGATAATTATAATTGTAACTTCTATCCTGTTTAAAGTTCCGTTTTTGCATTGATTGACCAAAATACTGGGGTGGACAAGCTGAATATGATAATCATAATCAACCCTCGGTTTAGTGAATGTAATTTATTAATGTAGTAGGTGGTTAAAAATCAGTGTTCTCAGTTCAACTGCTTATCAGTTTCTTAGCCTTCTATTTCACGTAGTTCAAACACCATCCCTTACCAACATCCAGTCAGGTCATAAAAATTGCAACAAGGTATACAGGATCTGGAACATTTTATGATATGCAAAACATAGAATGAGTTCTAATATTCTTTGAGAACAATAATATATCAAAAAGTAGGTTTTGCCAAAACAGACTAAGCTAAATCTGCATGAGTGAAGTTCTGCTTGCAAGCTGTTGCAGGTAGTCAGTGAAAAGCATCCTTGTGGTAAGAAAGAAGGTGCAGAGGAGAAAGCTGAAGAAAATGTCTATACCCCCCACCGATCACACAATGCAAAAACACATTCTGCATTGTTAGTCTACAACCCTGCATAAATAAAAGTATGTTTTTGAAACACAATAAATAGTCCATGCTTAACTGAAATGCTGCCCAGTGATCAAAGTAACACCAACATAAAATAAAAAATGAGATATCAACAGTTTTTTTCTCAAAAGTCAACGAGTAAAAGGTTTTGTTTTTCTAAATGAGATTGTTAAACATTTGTATTATATTTAACAAAAGTGCATGTGCTTTGGTGTCTCCAATGATTCTGCATTAAGAAAAGATTGTCCTGGGAGAAGCTTTTGAAAATTTCTGTAAATACTCTAAAGAGAGATCTCCAATGGAAATATCTGCTATTGCATTTGACAGATTTAAAAAAACAAGAATAGCCAAACAGAAATAGAAGCGTCTCACAGAGCTGAGTGTTGGAGCGGAAAATAAAACAGTATGGCTTAGTGTGGTGTTCAGCACTGTGGAGGTTGTGCTGAGTCCACATAGCAAAGTAAACTGCTTAAAAAGTAAACTGCACTCTGTCATGACAAATATAAGACCAGTCCAGACTTTCACAATTTTGTATGCATCCTTTTAGTAGGAGCTGAGGTCCAACTAGCCAAAACTCTCAAATCCCCTTCTAACATTAAAAGCATTGTTCTGCACAGCAGTGAATTTACAGACTAAGACGATCAGCATAGTGTAAAATGTGGTATAAATTAAATCAATAATATAGATGTCATTTTTAACATATACTGATGCTTCCCATTTATTATGTGCAAACTTTAATATTGTACAACTGGTACCTGTTCTCTACCCAAACTTTATTTATTTATTTTTTCAAAAAATCAAATAGAGTCCACTAATTGTTAGTTAATATACCAGGTGATACGAAGAACAACAGAAGCAGGTTAAGAAGATCTTTCTGCTTTGTAGGACAATCCGGTGGCACATTTCCAAGAGCTTCCAGATGCACACTGCAAGTGAACTCAGGTTAATCCGAGCACAGGAAACCCTAATCTCTGTAATGTGTTTAGCAGGATGCCTTAACAACTTTGGTGTCACCTTGTGTTTTAGTAGGGATGTGTAAAGTCTGCTGTCAGTGCTTAACTTCAGATTTGACCTTTTATGTTTTTAAGATATTTCTGCTCCTCAGGCTTCTTCTCTAAATGCTATTAAAGTACAAAATTATCTAGTTTATCATGTAGTCAAACAACTTCACAGTGAAGCCGTGAACTACGTATTCACAAGGAAAACGGTGGAATTTTATAGGCTACCCTTGTTAAGAGCGTCCAGTAATCTAAGTACACTTGGAGATCAGTTTATGAAACTCTTCAGGTCTGAGTGTTCTGCTGACAGCAGGATGGTGGCAGTGTGGTGGAGTTGTATTTGGATCGAACAAGCCCCACTCCTGCATAATTACTAAGCCTCTCCATGTCCATCGCCTGCAGGTGGGATCCTGACAGCAGCACTCCTCCCCCACTGTCAGCCCGCTCGCTAGGACTAATGAGGCGCACCACACACATACACACATCCAGCACAAAGCCTATTGTTGTGTGTTTGAATATGTGTGTGTATGTTAAGCTAAACAGTGTTTCTCTGGCTGTTAGAGCAAGGGGAACACACCAGAAAAACATCAAATAGTAAAGACTCACAGATGAATAAAACTCCCTTATTGTAAACTTTCTTTTATTTAACACAAATACTCAGGAGGACAAATGGGAACATAGTAAGAGGAGATTAGGTGTGAAAGACAGAGGAGAGAGACAAAGGCATCATGTTGAGTTTGGTGGAGTCCTGTTGGGTACAAGCACCTGTGTTTGTGTGTCCACACACAAACACACACACACACGCACACACACATTTTTCAAATGAGGTGACCCGCCAGGCAGAATACAGGTAAACACAGGCTCCTCAACGCTGTACAGAAAATGACTGCCATCTGGCACCAGAGGAAGCTTACATTAAACAAACAATTTAAGGTTAAAAGCACTCCCTCCCCCTTCTGAAGTAGCACTAAAGTGTTTCAAATAACCAAGGCTTTGTTAGAAACACCCACGCTTTAAAACTAAAATGTAGAAATATTTCCAAATTTGCATCTTAAACTGTCCAAATATTTATTTTGCCTTTGGACTTAATGGCGTTTTTTTTACGTAATTGAAACTAACAAAACATGTGATTTGGAAATTGGCTCAACATAAAGTCTAAATTAAATACAATATAAATTAGCATTAAATCCAGATCCTGTTGCATGAGGTATGACTTAATGTATGCATCCAAACATCTTCTAATATGTAAAATGCATACATTTTGCAATGCTACAAAAAAAAGCACAACGTTAAAATGAAGTATGAATTTTCTCATTTTTAGAAAGCATATGCACAGTTACGCTGTTTAAAAGGTTCACTAGCTGAAATCAGGGCACATTTGGGAAAGGAAAGCAAACAGAATCATTTGTTTGGCTCTAAAGGTTGTTCCCTGACCAATAAGATCATCCAATAGTTCTGTTACATTTTTCTGAGTAAATGAAGATGTATATTTATCTTGGAAAGAGAATGAAACTAAATCTCAAACTACATAACTGTTCATTTAAATGTATATAACTGAGTAAGATAGCCATACATTATTTAAGATGGCTTTGAACAGTTTGGGTTTAGTTGTGTGTTTCCTGTTTAATTACTTTTAGTGTGATAAGATAAAGTATTTAAATGAAAACAAAACCTTTTCAGAAAATTACAAAAAATTATTCATGTTCTAGTTTTGACCAACTGGACACACTAATCAAAATGATGCCAAAGGTTTCCCAAATAACACTTAAAGAATATGAATGACAATTACCTGGGACCATGGCTCGACATTTGGTATAAAAACCTGGATAATACAAAATTACTTTTGGAGTTAATTAACATCCACATTACCAGGTGTACCTATGTACATTACAGAGTAAACATCAAGTCTAAATCTAAACTGTCAACTTAGAAAAAAGTCTTAAATGTTAGGAATGCAGTAATTATTTATTCTGCCCATGCTGCCATGCGTGTGGGATTCTTTTGGTGTAGTGGTTCAATGATGGTTTGGATTTATGTGCCATGTTTACCCCGTCCTAACCCAGAGACTGAAGGCCTCTTGTTTTCCACTGATTTTTAGGTTTGCCCTAAAGGGGAAAATACAGTAGTTACCATTTATGTGAAAAGATTATTATTCAATTATTTCCAAAGAAAGGTTAGTATATCAATATGCTAACTTTTGTTTTGAGCAGAGCAAACACTGTATCAAACTTTAAACCATCACACCACCACCACAGGGATATGTACACACTAACATTTATTACCAAAGACAGCTTAAAACCACACAGCTGATTTTTGGACAAAGTAAAAAACCCTGAATAACAGAAAATAATCCTAAAGCATGTGGAAACTATGCAAACATCAAACTCAACCATCTGACCAACACTTCCAGTGATTTTGGACCAATTAAGTAGACCACCAGTGACACCCGGTCGAACGTGAAAGTTTGTCCAGTGGGTTGCCGGTTAAAACCCGTTTTCATTCTCAGTCATTGTGTCCTTGAGTGAGGGAACAAAACTACCATGCTTGCTGCTTTTTCTAATGTATGGCAGCCTGTATACGATATAGTTTATCACCATTAGTGTACAAATGAGTAAATAACTGAATGTAGTGTTAACCTCAGAAGATCCTTTGGACGAGATGTGCAATGTTAGGTCAGAACACATGATCAGAACAATCTAATCCTGAAGCCTAACAACATATGTTTTGTATTTTCTTTAAATATATTTAATGTTGTTGAGTGGTTATTAAAACTATGACCACAAAAAAATCTTGTGCATGTTTAAAAGTCACACTGGTCTTAGAAGATTGAATTACTGGCAATAAACAGTGAAAAGCATCTTAGTGCATCCTGTGTACTTTATCTCTGCCTCAGCTGCACCTTATTGAATTTCCTGAGTTGTAAATGGCTGAACAAGGCACTCAACAATTGATTGTCGAAAGCTGGAGTGTTTCAGCCTCATCCTTGCCTACTTCAAGCAGTGTTATATTCGCATGACCCCTCTCAGCTCTGGGGTTAAAGGTCAGCTTTGAGAGAAGAGACAGTTAGGAGTTGGTGGTGTGTGTGACATGTGTGGGTGGAGAGGAGATGCGAACAAAGAGACGGCTATGTGACTGTTTTAGAGTGACATGTTGACATTTGGAGGGGGGCCTGAACAGTAGTTGGTCCAGCCTGAACCTCGCCTTCACTTATTTATTTTTGCACCAAGTCACAGTTCATCTTTTTCTCAGCAGCAAACAAAAAACACAGCAAATGCAAAAGTGCATCAAAAACAAATTATGCACTATTCTGTGGTTTGTAGATCCAGTTAGCCTAAATGAAAAAAGTACATGGTAAGGGTTTTTTTAAGGGGGTGGGGATATTTAGTATTCATGTGTTTTGTTTTGTTTTTGTTGTTGTTTTAAGTCTTTCATTAGCTTTTAAGCTTCATATGGAAATCTGTCCTGCTGGCATGTTTTGTGCTATGGTCGCCTCTTACACACTTGTGTTGCAGTTTCATTGATATTACGTTATTTTTAACTACACAATCTTAAAATAATTAAAAATCACAGAACAATTATTAAAGATGAAATTATTTTCACACAAAAAATTCAATGTGCTTAAGAGTTAGGAGAAAGTTGGGTATATAATCACACTGCTGGGAAGAAAAATGATGACACAATAATCTAAGAGCGTTAATGTGCTTTAGAGAGAGCAAGATTGAGCTAAATTTAGTTGTTCGCTCTTCTTGTGTACGTTAACGTACTCAGGCAGGTTTTCTTTGCATCTATTGTCAGAGCTCCCCCCACAAATATCAAGAAAGCACACACAAACGGCTTTCTATATTACCCCGGTGATTATTTCTTGTTGAAAATGTTTTTGTGTTTTTCTCATAGCACATAGGACTTTGCTTTTCTAAGCAGTGTCAGGACCTAACATGATTAGAGAGACAGACACACAGACTGGGCCGAGGATGTATGTAACGCTATGTAGCCCAAAGTTTATTTGCTGTTTCTGCAGGTGACCTGACAGAGGAACAGCCCCTCCATTTTCCTTTGGTCACTGCTTTGGTTTGGTCTGTAGTTTGTTGTTGTGTGTGAAACCCTCACGCTGTGCACTCAACATAGTGGTGATGGGTACGAATTGGCTCACAGAAGACAATAGGATCAGTTTAGTGATACCATGAAGAAACAAAAAGACTCTTTACATATAAAAACATTTATTTTGGCCTTATATCCTAAACAAAAAAGCAACAGTAAAGGTTCTCCAGTATGAGAAGAATACCAATCATAATCACACCAGTAATTATAAGCCAGATTCAGAGAGTCAACACTGTTAAATAACCAAAAGGTAATAGCTACAATACCATATTTTAATCTTGACTAGATCTGTATCTTATCTTCATAACATCAACGACTTTAAGATTACTTTAAAGTAGCCTGCTTTAAATAGTGGCTTCATTCTATTTTCTGTTTCAAACCAAATGTCCTTATTTTAGGTTCCCCTTCATATGCGTCTTAATTGTTTGTGCAGTAATCAACTGGTTTCAAATGCAGTTAAATAAATCTTAACTACGTAGTCAAACATTCAAAAATATGACCCAACATTTATTTAATCATGTTTAACATGTAGTAAAATTCCCAGCATTTTCACTATAAAGTTGTTAATTCATATTTTATTGTATTTCACACTTGTGAAAGCATTAAATTAATCCATCTTTAAAAATGATGTAAAGTCTCCTTATAAAGTGTTTTATTGTTTCCGATCACATGGTACTTGAAGAAAAAATCATCTTTGATAGAACAAAAACACACTAAGCCAGGGTTTTAAATACAGTCAGCCATGCAAACAGAGCAAAGCAGTAAGACCAGAGGAAACATATAAACATGTCTATACTGTATCTAGGTTAACTTTGTCTAGCCAATCTGCTCTGGTTTCTCTATCCCTAATCTCTTCCCCTGCTTTAACATGGTGGGAGGTAGAGCACATAGTACCAGGAGAGGATTTTCCTTCTGCAGGGTGTGAACAATGAAACCTACAAATGTGATAAAAACTACAAAAATAATCATACATCATCAAAAACTAAATCTTAACAATGAATTATCTTATTGATTACCAATGTATGTCCAAAAAAGACATGGAACTGTCAATACAAAGACACTGGCTTTGTAACTTGCATAGTCCTGTTTGTGATGTAAAGTATGAAACCTGTCAAAACAAAGACAAAGTCTCCATAATATACATGATTAATGTAAGAACACCATGTATCCATCATTTCCTAATCTGATTTATTTAATTTGTGGGATGCATTGATGCATTGTTGGACTTTGTGCTTCTGAGCAGGTGCTTCAGATTTTTACTGTACTTTCACTGGAGCACTAACAAGTTTAAAGGTAAAACTGTATACCATGATGAAATAGATTGGTTATTGATGAAAAAGGAACACAAAATGACTGTGCTGCAGGTTTGAAGTTAAAAAAAGCAACCGTTCATCATTTAAAGGTATTTTCTGGATCAACAGAATTGATTAAGCCATCCTTTGTTTTTGTTTTTGTTTGTTTTGCTTGGTCTTAGCTGTTTTTTTTGTTGTTGTTTTTTTTTGGGGGGGGGGGGGGTGGATAACCGAACCGCTGTGAAACTCACGGAGATTAAGAGGAACTGGGAAATTAAACAGTACAGAAAGAGAACATCGATCTCCAGCTGCACCCAAAGGGCGCTTTAATCCCGATAGATCAATAAGGATCCATACCCTTACTCTTGCTCCTATGATTGCTCCTCTGGCCTCCTCCCCTCCTCTCCTTCACTCTGATCACTGGACCATGCATCAGTATTGTCCTCCTGACCATGTGCTGCTCTCTCGCAGTGAATGAGACTCAGTCGGCAACACCCAAAGCACTACAAGCAGCAAGCCTTAAATTATGGCGCCTTCAATGTGAAGATTACAAACTAAATGAATATAAACATTACAATTTGATGTTTGGGTGAAATCGAAATAAATTAAACAGAACTGATTTTAAGAAAAATAAACTTTTGGTCTTTTCAACAATAAAATCCAACGGGCTGTTTGTGTTGTAGGTTAACCTACTTGGAAAAATAAACAAATGCACCTATTGTGCATGTGGGCAATTTATGTGTACCATTTCTCATTAACACACCAGACTGTGATAAATGAGCCAAACAGAAGCAGAAGGCATCTGAGCAGTCCCAGCCGCCTGGACTCATTCTGACCAAAGAGTAGGCTGCACAACTCGCACCTTCACCAGCCATTTAGGGGTCAAGAGACATTCCCTTTTGGGACTGCAGTAAATATATTAACACATTAAAACACTGCTCATTGGCTCAAGTGCATTACCTTTCACCATATGCAACAATAAACTTCAACTATAAATAAATATACCATTTATTTAGATACCCGAAGTAATGCTAGAAAGAGAACAATAAATGAATTGCCCATAATAGAGTCTATAGAGGCTCCTTTATTTCACTTTCCTATGCATAAACATGTTTGCATTGTTTTCACATGAAGCATTGGGTGGCTAATAGGACATTCATTAAGCAGCTGGGAATCCCCATGACCAGAAGGTGATAAAAGAAGATCAGACGTACCTGTTTGCCAGATGTATTGGGGTTTAGTTTCCATTGTGGTTTGAGCATCAAGTGCCAACATGGAAAAAAGGAGCAGCAATAACCTCCAGATGAAGAGGCACTGTGGTTGCTGAAAAAAACCCAGCACAAGCAGAGCTCCGCCAGGCAGCCCCATAGCCACCACTCTGCGAGCGCTACTTCCCAATGCAGTCAATTGCCTGGACAACAGCAAAGAGCTGAAGTGTGTTTCCCTTTTGTCCACAACAGTGTGCCCAAATAGAAATACTCCTGGCCAGACAAAGCGGAGGTCTCTTAATGTTTCTGTCCTCCTCTTTTCTTTTTTATGCTGGCGTCTTATTGGGAATGAATAAGCTCCGGCTGTGCAAAAACATGAAACAATGGATCCCAAAGCCCAGCCTTCTATTGCTGCTGCATGCCGGTTTGATGCAGCGTCTCTCCCCCTCTCTCTCCACTGCACAGACACATGCACACATGCCCATCCTCTCTTCCCTCCCTCTTTCCCTTGTCTCTTGTGTCCTTTCGACAGGACCAGAGATGCTGTTCAGAAAGCCAAAGTAGAGGGAATAAAGGTTTTGTTTGTAAAAGAAAGAAAGAAAGATTTGAGTTTTAACAGCACATTTATATTTAAAAAAGGAATAATTATAACATGAACATTTTCAAAATCACATAAACAAATTCAAAATTAACTGTCCATCAATTACTGAACACATAATATTATTAAAACACCACATAAAATCATATCATTGTCATATTTTATCATATGTCATATCATTCATAATTGAAGAAAATAGAAACTCTGCTTTTATTAACATATTGTCCGTTTTTCCCACTGAACATTGTTTATTTTATTTGTTCTACTAATATAAATGGGACAATTTATATTTTCCCATAATTTTTTTTTACAATTTACACTTACTAAATTCTTTTTTTTTGTATAAAAACTTAAATAAACAAAGTTTAGTCATATTTTTTCTAATCTTGGACAGAAAAAACTATTACCACTCACTACCCAGCGTAAAATCCTCCACTGCAGATAATCCACCCTCTTACTCACAGGAGGTTTATAAAAATGTTTCTCAATTTTAATACTTTTTTCTCAAGCAAGCTTCTTGACAGATCAACCCCAGCTCCATCCTGTACGTCCAACTTTGCTCCGAAAACTAAAGGTCTGAGGTTGTGGTTAGTCGCTTCCAATTAAAAATAGTCCAAGCCTTAAACATCTTTTTATAAAAAAAAAGGCATTTTATGAAAACAAATGTGCTTACAGTGTAATAAAAACGAAAAAAAGTCCAAACC
This sequence comes from Orestias chungarensis, assembly GCA_032876305.1. Classification (NCBI taxonomy): domain Eukaryota; kingdom Metazoa; phylum Chordata; class Actinopteri; order Cyprinodontiformes; family Cyprinodontidae; genus Orestias; species Orestias chungarensis. The sequence goes on along the minus strand of JAVLVB010000501.1, from coordinate 22,820 downwards.
AAACACAACACTTCTCAACACAACACCTTTTAAAGAGTTTTCAGAGACTTGCTGCAACTAGATTGCTCCTGAAGCAACTTTGGGAATCATACCTGTGGAGATATAATTAGCGGAAAACAGAGCAAAGACAGCAATGTAAATCAACAGCACATAAATAAAAAAAATTATATTAGGCCAACTTGGTGTTATTAATGAACAGATCGGCACAGTTAAAGTGTTGTGATCTCTATAGTGTGTGATTGCGCGTGAGCGTGCAGAATTTGTGATGTAGGTCTTACATGAATTATGCTCACTGCCACCCCCCCTCCCAGAGCCCAGAGCGAGCAGAGGAAGCACAAGGTACAGAACATAGGGGCCATGCAAGAGCACAGAGATCAGACAGCCCACCACCGGGACACCATGCACCCACCCAGAGTACCGCAGAGGGGGTCCGGGGTAGAGCCCACCACGGCCGCCGAGTAGACCCCCCAAGGTACCAGGAGCAGCACCCGGTGACACAGGCACGGGCCAGGAGAGCCCGCCCGACACCCGAGAGGGAAAGGGGACCCCAGACAGCCATCCGAGGTGGATCGATACAAACCCCCGTGTCCCCAGCACTGCTCACCAGGTTACAGTCTGGCCGCAGGTGAGTGCAGCGGCGAGGAGTGAGGAAGTGTGAGGAGGGGACAAGGCACGACCCCTTCCACACGGGAATAGAATGGGAAGGCATAGGACATCCATTCACAGACCCAGCCCCATTCACATTCATACACAATCATGCATGCTCACTCACTCACACTCATTCACTTACGCACTCACTCACTCACTCACTCACTCACTCACTCACTCACAGAGTCACTCAAGGTATGGATGGGGTTGGTGGTTGGGGGGGACCAGCATCTGGTTCAGCCCAGTGGGCGGCCCCCGGGACAAGAAGCACCCCCACCGTCGCTGTCACCACTGCCCCGAACTCGCAGGTGAGGGAGATCCAAGTATATGGAGAATGTTGTTGATTTTGTACTTATTTGTAGCAGGACAGTTCAGGCAAGGCAAGGCAAGTTTATTTGTATACCACATTTTCGTGTACAAGACATTTGCTTTACATAAAAAAGAGCAGAAAATGAAAATCATAAAATCAACTTTGAATTTAAAAGAAATAAAATAAAATAAAATAAATATCTAAATAAAATAATAAAAATTATAATAATAATAATAATAGTAATAATATTCTCAGTTGCTATATGCACAGTTAAACAAGGCTGTTTTTAGCTTGGATTTAAACAACTCCACAGTTGAAACCTGTCTCACCTCTTCAGGAAGACTGTTCCAGGTTTTAGGAGCATAAAACTGGAATGAAGCCTCCCCTGGTTTGGTCCAGACTCTGGGCATCAGCAGGAGGCCACTACCTGAGGTTCTCAGAGTCCTGGCTGGTTCATATGGCCCTAACATGTCAGATATGTACTTTGGGGCTAAACCATGAAGAGACTTGTACATAAGCAAGGCTGTTTAAAGTCTATTTTTTGAGTGACGGGAAGCCAGTGCAGAGACTAATGTGGTCATATTTCTTGGTTTTAGACAGAACTCGAGCAGCAGCAATCTGGATGTTCTGAAGCTGAAGATGACATTAAACTTTCTGCTCTTGAACTCTGAAAAGACAGAAGTTGTTATCTTTGGACCAGAACCTCTAAAAAAGAAATTGCTTAATCAGCTACTTGACCTGGATAGAATCAGGTTGGCATCTTGTGACTATGTAAAGAACCTTGGTGTTATTTTTGATCAGGAAATGTCTTTCAAGTCTGATATAAAACAGGTCTGTAAGATTTCCTTCTTTCATCTTAGGAGTAGAGCAAAAATTAGAAATATTCTCTCTAGGACAGATGCTGAAAAGCTAGTCCATGCATTTGTTACTTCAAGGCTGGACTATTGTAACTCTTTATTAGCAGGAAGTTCACAAAATGCAATTAAAAGTCTACAGTTGGTCCAAAATGCTGCAGCAAGAGTTCTGATGAAGCTTAAAAAGAGGGATCATATCTCCCCAATTTTAGCTTCCCTTCATTGGCTCCCTGTCAAACTTAGAATAGATTTTAAGATTCTTCTTTTGACATATAAAGCCCTCACTAATAAAGCTCTGGTGGTTCCTAGAATCTCTAAAAGCACAATGGGAGGCAGATCTTTCAGTTATCAGGCTCCTCTCCTGTGGAACCAGCTTCCAGCTTTAGTCCGTGAGGCAGACAGCCTGTCTAGTTTCAAATCTAGGCTTAAAACCTTCCTGTTTGATAAAGTTTATAGTTAGGAAGAGGTAGAGAAGACAGTCTAATCCGGTTGGGGGAGGAACTCAGTCTAGACAGACGGTTCTCCTTTGCTCTACCTTCTTTATGTCTTACTCTATAGGGTTAAGTTAGTCAAGTTTTTCTATAGTTATGCTGCTATAGGCTTAGACTGCTGCAGGACAATCTGACCACTTCTCTCTCTGCTGCTTTCTTCCTTTGTCCAATCTACTTAGTTACCGTTATTTCAACCTTGTTAACCTTTTGTTTTCTCTTAGTGTTCTTCTCTCCACAGTAACCACACCTGGCCTGGCGTTCTGTTAGCTGAGACAGCTTCTAGGATGAGAACATGGGCTGAGATGCTTCCAGTTACTCTCTACAACTGCTGCTATAATCTCTATTATTTCAGTATCCTGTGCTTCTAATTTAGCTTTCTGTCTTTTT
>JAVLVB010000501.1:0-20030 GCA_032876305.1 Orestias chungarensis | reverse complement strand
CTGCTGATTCCAGAGGAGTGAATGCTGCAAGTCAATGACTCGATGCAATCTGCTGGGGTTCCTTAGATTGGAAACTTTTTCAAATTGATTCGTTTTGATGTATCTTTGATTTTAATTGATTTTCTGTGAAGTGCCTTGAGACGACACCTGTTGTAAATTGGCGCTATATAAATAAACTGATTCTTCTTGATTCTGTCTTAAGGCCTGTTTAGAAAGCCCAGTGAGCAGTCCGTTACAGTAGTCTAACCTGCTAGAGATAAAACCATGGATAAGTCTTTCTAGGTCTGGTTTAGAGACTATTCCTCTTATTTTGGCAATGTTTTAAGATGGCAAAAGGCTGTTGATGTTATTGATTTAATGTGGCTGTTGAAGTTCAGGTCAGAATGCAGTATTACCCCAAGATTTTTGTCCTGATGTTTAGGTTCCAGAGCGAGCGTAAGACGGTAACTGATGACTCTTTGTTTCTGTGGGCCACATACAAAGATTTCTGTTTTCTCTGAGTTTAACTGGAGGAAGTTGTTCTGCATCCACAGACTGATCTGTTCAATACAGTGACACAATAAATCAACAGGCCCATGTTCTCCTGCTGTCAGCGACGCAGTTTTCAATTTGAACAAAGTAACACCTGTCCTCAAGGTAGGACTTGAACCAGTTGAGAGCCATACCAGTGATTCCCACCCAGTCTTTTAACCTCTGTAATAAAATCACATGGTCAACTGCATTAAAGGCGGCGGTCAGGTCCAGCAGAACTAGGACTGAGACTTTTGCCTGCAGTTCAGGCGAATGGCAGCACTTGTCCTATGAATGGCAGGTTTGATATAGGCCGGTAGTTGTTCAGTACTGTGGGATCCAAACTGCCCTGCTTTAGAAGCGGCTTACTGACAGCAGTTTTCAAGGCCTTTGGGAATATTCCTCTCTGAAGTGAGATGTTGACTAAATGAGCGAGTTGTGGCAGCAAACTGCGCAGCACAGACTTTAGGAATCTAGTGGGTAACTCATCCAGGCAGCAAGTAGATGACTCAGGCTGCAGATGATCTGTTCAATTGTTGTATCGCAGACATGTGTGAACTGTGTCAGCTCCATATGTCTAACTGGGGGTAGAGGAGCTATGTCTGTTTTGGAAACAATTGCATTATTAATGCCTTGAACTTTGTCATTAAAGAATACTGCAAACTCTTGACATATGGATGTAGAAATCAGTTCCAATGGGGAGTGAGCCTGGAGGGTTTGTTAATCTGCTCACTGTAGCAAACAGGACACGAGAGTTGTTTGTGGAGTTTTTTGATGATTTCTGAAAAAGAGTTCTCTCTTGTTCTAGGCAAAGTCTGGTTGAACATACACAACTTTTCTTTATAAATTTCAAAATTAACCTGGAGGTTTGACTGGCGCCATTTCCGTTCGGCTCTCCGGCACTCCCTTTTCTGTGCCCTGACCAAGACTTATTTTCTCCATGGTGCGTTTTGTGTACTTTAAACCATTTTAACCTTGACAGGAGCAATGGCATACATAACCTTCAAGACACTTGATGTGTAAGAGTTCAACTTATCATCAACATTAGAACACAGAGCATTTTCAAACCTAATCATTTTCAAAAACTGAGTCCCTGTTTTGTCATCAAGTCTTCCCTGAGTCTTTCCTCAGTAACTGTAGGGTCAGCTGTTGGCTTGGGTGTAACCACAAACGTCAAAGAAAACACAACAATGATCAGACAAAACGTCGTCCACAACACACACATTTAAAATAACAACACCCTTTAAGGTAAACACGTGTAGAGTGTGTCCTCTGTTGTGTGTAGGCTTGTTCACATGCTGAGTTAGACCAAACTTCTCAAGGACAGCAGTGAGTTCTTTACACTGCTTATGTTTGGCTGCATCCATGTGCACATTCAGGTCCCCTGTTATGACCAGACATTCAAAATTAGTGCATAGAATTTAAAGCAGTTCGGTAAAATCTTCAATAAAACACTTCCTTCAAGGTTTGTAGATGGTAATACAAAGAATGGAAGATTGTTTTGTATCCACTTTGAATGATACATACTCAAATGATGAAAAGACCCCAAATGCTAATTTATGGATTGGTATATTGTCCCTGAATATGGCACAAACCCCCCCCACCCCTCTGGTTTTGACGTGTTTCAGATAAAAAATTGAAGTTAGGTGGACTAGCTTCAATCGGGACTGTATCAACTGTTTTTATCAAGCCATGTCTCGGTTAAAAACATAAAATCAAGGTTATGAGATGAAATCAAATCATTAATCAGCAAGGTTTTCCCTGGCAAAGATCTGACATTTAGTACAGCGAGTTTCAGCATGTTACCGTTGTTTGCTGACTGTGGCTACGAGTAGTGAACACAAGATTTGAGATGAGTACAGACTGTTTTGGACTGTTTTGATGGTTGACTAATCGCTTTCTGCTACGTATTACTACAGGGATGAAGGAAGGTACTTCCACATCGGGCTTATCGTGGAATATGCCATGGGTACATGCAGTACTGCTGCCTGGGCCCGATTAATATCATTCATCTAGCAGTTCCAAAACACTCAGACGATGTAGGACTCTCTGTACACTGGAGATGGAGTTGACATAAGGAGTTTGTGGTGGGGGAGGAGGGGCAGGATGGCGGAGTGGGAGAGGAACTGGAGTCATCCTGGTGGCAACAGTAACCAGCTCCTTCATGTGTTCCATAAAATCCAGAAGAAGAAGAGATGGTGAGGAGGATCTTGATGAGGGCGGGTCCTCATTACTGCCTTGGAGTGGAGGCGGTATCTCAGAGAGGTCCAGGAAGACTTCATCTGGAGGCGCAGGTGGGGGCTGGGTTGCCGCAGTCTCCGGGTAATCTCTGGGCTGCGTCACATCCTTATCCTTATCTTCATGTTTTCGCTTCATTCTCAAAACATAGAATAGATTAGCTGCAAACAGCTTGACTCCAGATCTATTGCGGCAGAGACCATCTGCCTCAATAGAACTAATATCTTGATCTAATGCCTCTAATATCTTCTTGAAGTCCTGTTTCAGCACCTCTTACTGCTGTTTTACAGTGTCGTTAGATCCCAGGTGTATAACAAGGGTTTTAACAGTGGGATGTTCAGCCAGAATTTCCACAATATTGTCTCTCACATCTGATAACATGTCTTTTGGAAAGTATAGTATTTTTTTACGTTTCCCACACATATATCTTACATCCTTCACTTCAGCATCACCAACAATCAGAGTCTCAGGAACAGGCATTAGCCTGTTCCTTTTATTGCCTTTTATTTTCTGATTTGCTTTTTCGGTTTACCTTGTTGTGTGAAGAGACTTCATCCTGGCGATCAAGTGGAGAACTAGATTTCTGTAGCGGCAGAGAGAAATGACCAGATCTGCAGAGTTCTGGAGAAGTTGTTGTAGATGGGGGAGTTTGCAGCTGAGGCTGCGGTGATGTTTGTTGGACAGGTAACACGGCCAGTCACTGAGAGGTTGATGAAGTACAAGGGATGGCTGCAGTCAGACTTTGTAATACATGAATGATTGTCTTTCTTGATTTGCACATAGCTTTAGAAGTTGCTCTGGGTGTGGCAGGATCCAAAGAGGAAGATACCTGGGTAGCACACACAAGACGATATTAGTAGGGACAATGAGGAGAAAGGTAATTCTTCTTACACAAAGCATAACCACGAGGAAAAAACGCAGAGGAGACTTGGAGAAACCATGCAGCGGTAATGACCAGGCGTAGAATTGCTGCAGCCAGGCTCCTCTTGTACTCCACAACTCTAATCAGGGAATTGCTGAGCAGCTCCAGCCTGAGGACAGCTTTCAGATCACAAGGTTATGGCATGAACAAATTTAATCTGTGAGACCTGGAACGTTGGGTGAATCCGGAGGCTCGAGGGAAGGCGGAGATGGACGGAAGTGGGACTGATCACAGTATCTTTTGTGAATAGAAGTCAGACCTGTTGTCCAGGTGTATATTTGGGTGTGAAAATCCTCTTTCAGTCAGCGTACTTCTTGTTTTGTTCAGCGGTTCTGTTGAGATCAGAGATTATTTTTTTCCAGATGTTGTGACACCAACGAATGTGGTGGTTAACAGAAACACAGAGATATCCCTTTCTTTGGCCAAAAACATGGGTGGCTGGTAACCTAGGAAGATCTTGAACGGTGACAGACCAGTAGTAGCAGTGTGAGCGTATTCAACACAGAGGGGGATATTGACTCCAGATCCAATGCAGTGTTGGCAGCAGGTGTCCAGGAGAATGATTGTTTAGTGGATGTTAATGCAGTGAGTGAAGCAGTGATATTCACTGTTTTCTTTGATGACGGTGACGGTAGAGGATTGTGAATCCAAGAAACCTTTCAGTGCATACCTGTCCGTCTTCAAAAATAAACCCCAAAAACGTCAGTGATGTTTTGTGAAACTTGTGAAACTTTCTTGGTCTTAATGTAGAGGCGGTTTTGTAGAAGACAGAGGAGGACTTGGAGGAGATGTTTCTTGTGTTGCTCGGAGGTCTCTGGAAAAAAATGGAAATGTCATCAAGGTAGACAAAAACAAATTACTTTATGAAATCATGGAGAAAGGCATTGATTAGGGCTTGGAACACGGATGATGCATTGCATAGGCCGAATGGCATGACCAAATACTCAAATTGGCCAAGGGGAGTTTTGAAAGTGATCTTCCATTCATCTAGCTGGCAGATACAGACTAGGTGGTATGCGTTGTGCAGGTTGAGTTTTGTATAGAGGGTAACACAGTGAATGGGCAAAGGCAGCAGAGATGAAAGGAAGAGGGTATTTGCGCTCGATTTTTATTTGGTTTAACCCACAGTTTTTCCTGGTCCAGAGAAATCAAGTCAGCATTACAACTGAAGGATCCGGAGACCTCCAAGACATCTCTAATAAATTCTTTATTGTCAAACAAGGACCTGCCACAGTAAGTTTGTGTTCAATGGACAATCTGATCAATAACCCTTTTCAATCTGTTTGCCGGACGTTTTGACAACAGTTAGTAATCTGTACACAACAAACAGCCTGTTCGCCAGTTTTTAATTCCCAGAAAATCGAATTTCTTCTGTAACAATGTAAGAACCGCCCTTCTGCAACTTTGTGGTAGAAGTTCTTAAACAAAGCTCTCCTCAAAAACCTCCATCATGTCAATGCAGTGGTCCGACCAGAAAGTCTTGTAAAACTCATTAGGAAGTCCAGGTGTTTTCCCTCCTTTCATGCTTTGCAGTACAGCCTAAAGTTCATCTAGAGTCCTCAGCTTACTCAGAAGAATACAGATCAGCGTAAAAATCTGCTGCTCTCCATCTGATTTCACCATCTGCAGTCAAAAGACCTCCAGCAGCCGATTGTAATCCATGCAAATATTTACTCTGTCCTTTCTTTTATTTCCAAAGAGAAGAAAAACCTTTTAGGCGTGTCCATCAGAACAACCTTCTGAAATCTGCACCGTACCAAAGTTTGCTGCGTTCTTAGACCCAGCAAGTCATAAAGCAGCTTTTTTTAAATTGAGTTTTTCAAAACAACCTCAATCTTCTGTGGATGTTTGAGAAACCTGCAGCTCCACTATTTCATTCTCCAGATCTCTTATAGATTTCGTTAAAGCAGATGAAACATTGGCAGTATACTGTTGACATAAGTCTCTAATTCTCACCACTGGCTTATAGATATAAACTCATCTTTTTGAGACTTGTGATTTACCAGAAAAAACAAAAAGCCTTTTTACAATTGACGTCTAACAACAAAGAAGTATTAAAATGTCTATGAGCAGATTTATGTTAAAGATCGTCAATAAAGACAGTTCAGAAAACCAAAGCTTGGTCAGAAAGACCAACAGGATAAATATTACAATCTTGGAAAGTAGCAAGATTATTTCTAAAACAATATATTCTATCCAACCTATCTACAGAAAAATAATTTTCTAAATTTTTGGACCATGAACATTGTATGTAGTTGTTTTTGATTCTGTATTTCTCTAAGCTAATGAAAAAAAATGTTTAAAATGTTTCATAGTAGTTCTTGAAACCGGATGAGGTTAAAAATGGTTTCTATCTAATTTAGTATTTTCTGTATAGTCAAAATCTACAACCAAGAAAAGAAAACTTTCAGTATCGCATTTAAACAAAACATGTTCAATATTATGTAAGAATTGAACCCTCTCCTATCTCGTATTGGGAGCATAAACATTAACAATGTTAAAACACTCATACTTTGCTTTCACCACCATTTATCTACCATTTATGACCTCCTCAACTTTACAAGATTCTGGTAAAAAAGTTTTCAGATAAAAGAATCACTCTTCCAAATTGGGCTGATATAAATGACTCAGAGTAACTTCACCCTCCCATTCTCTTCTGCAATATATCTCATTTAAGCAATCACTTCGGGTTATTTGAACCATCATCTTTTAGATATTTAAGATTTATTAATTTATACACACTAATTCACCTCCTCACATCCCTGACTCCATTCAGATTTAATGTGGAAACTCTGAACGACTGAAAAGAAAAAAGAAAAAATTAACAAGCTTCAGCTTTGTCAATATAGATCCCTTTTCTTTTACTGTTCACATAGACAAGAAAAAGTTTCTTATCGGGAAACAAAATCCTCCACTTTTACATTCTTACTGTTTTTTGTAGCTTTCAGAAAATTTTTAACATTTTGTATACCATAATCTCACTTCTGATGACTTTGGATAAAATATTTACCGGATAAACTGGCCAAACTAACTTCAGTCCATCCATCTTCTGGCCACCTTAACTTTTTATGTGAAAGAAAAAGAGTTGTAAAAATGGATGCAGCAGCAATAACATAATATTGAGAGGACTGAACCAAATTGGTGACAAAGAGCAAACTTAAGGGGATCAACCGTACTCTTCACCTGAGTATGCACATACTGACAATGCTGTTGCTTGAATATGGAGTTCATTATGAAGAAGCCATGAAAGTAAAGTTTAACAGCAAAGCCATTTCCTGACACTCTCCTTTTTAAACATTTTGTCCATTACAGTCTCCGCCCATCAATGCATAGCAAAGCAGAACCCTAGAATTGTACAACGGAAAAGAACACCTGCTCTTTAGTATTCAGAATAACAAAAGGTATGGCCATCTTCCTCTAAAATCCATCTCCAACAAAACTTATCCCCCTGGTTTTTTGGCCCCTACAATGTTGATTCTGTCATCAATTTTATTGTTGTGTTTTTTTTCCACCCACAACCTGGATTTGGATTCTCCAGACCTGGAGCTGCTGGATTCCCTGGAGAAAAGGATCCAGCAGGTGTGCTCTAACACCGGAAAACAACAATCCTTATCTGCAGCAGGTAGAGGGGAGCTATCTGTCAATCCTTTGACAACTGACTTTAAAACTTTGTTCTAATGTTAAGGTCCCTGAGTTCCTTCTCCATTTTCTTTCTTACCCTCTACATTTTTCTTCCTGTCATTGATCTGTGCAATCAGGTAGCCTCCTTGTTGCTGCTGATCTGTGCTATTCTATTAACGTTGAAAAAAACCTCATCTCCAAAACCTTGCTGCTATCTCACCTGGGTCACCAGCCATGACTGGCACCATTCAGCCTCCTGTCCCTCATTAACAATTAAAAGCACAGTGTATCTTCCCTCCACCAAACTCGCCTCAGTTTGAAAAAGCTTTGAGGTCCAACTGGTTTTGCCTTATTTCCTCTACTACATCAGCTCCTCTGGATTCACTTCTCTGGTCATCTATTCATCCAAGTTGTTTCTACTACTCCACCTGGGTCATCCTCCCCTGCTCTCTCCATTATATCTAACAGTTACCTGACCTTTCAGCTTGTTTACTCCCAGGATCAAACATTGCTTACATTTTACTTGCTTGCTTTCCTCTGATCCTCTACAGTTTGCTTCTGATCCCCCATGCAAAATAACTTAAAATTACCACTATACTGTTAACATGTATTATTAATAACATTTTTTAAACTTTCTGTGGTCTCCTGAGAGCATTTCTGCATGTTGTTTAACAAACACGACACATATATAACTAAAGATAGCTTTTACCACCCACTGTATAGTGCTTCTGATTTATTTCTTTAAAAATATCTGCATGCTTATTTCCTGTAGGGAACTAGTTGACCAATATTATGTGTAGTGGATTGTTGTTGCTATTATGGAGTTGCAGACCATTATACTGACTACCTCTTTGTAAAAGTAAGGATCTGTTTATCTTAACTGTGTAATAACTACTGAATGTTGCCTCTGGACAGATCTCAGTACAGTTCTCAGGTACCAACCATCTGAACCATTTAGGTTTTAAAGAATTGAAATTGCCAAAAGATGACACTTCTGAAAGGTGGATTTCACCTAAAATCCTTGCTTACTTCAATTTTGATGTGACATATTATCAAGCAACAGTGTTTTTAAATCAGTTTGTTGTTATTTTTTCTTAGATATTATTTGTTGTAAATTTCCATAACGCATAATGTTTTGTACTGTAAAGCTTAAAATTGCTGTTTGTCTTCTATTACAATTTGAACCTCCATGTCATTTTCCTTGAAATGTTTGTGAAGAAAAAGTGACCACTCAAGACAATTAACACTGAATCCATATTCATCACTGATACATGCAAGTGTAGGCAACTTGGGGTTAACTGCCTTTCCCAGGGGGACATTGACACGTGACAGGGGGCACTGCAACCTGCTGATTGCAAGGAGACTTACCCCACTAGTCACCCCAGCAGAATGTAATACAGATGTTTTATTTGTTAATCTGAGTATAATAACATATAAAAATGTCTTTTTGCTTGTTGTCTTTAAAAGTAGGATAATCCCATAATAGACATGGCAATTAATTGGCTATTAACATTTCCACTGTGTCTACCAATTTGTAATGCCGGGCACGGTAAATAATTTTAATGATGTACAATTTCTTCAAAACTTACAATACACTCCAGAGTATGTTCAGTCATCTGGAGGTCATGAACAACATTGTAAGTTTAGTGAAAAATGCATTCAAATCCTGTCAAACCTGGAAGTCAGTCGGTCTAATATACTGCATTACTGTTACTCTGGTGGTCAGATCTGCAAGTTAAAAACATGTGTCATGATCCTGGCAGCTAGACTGTGCTGTTTAAATTCATGTCTGCACTTAGTCCGATTCAACCACACCCACCTAACAGTGCTCAATGTTTTCACCTGTTTCTCTCCACATATAACCAAACTTGATTCCCCAGTCTAGCTGCCAGATCATTCAAAGCATTGTTGTGAGTAGATGACCAGCATTTCTTGCCCTGTTTTCCTGGTTCATGATCAAGTTCTGTTTCTTGGATCTTCTTGTCTTGCCTCGCCATCTGAATACCTCACTGTTTCGGCTTATCTGGACATGGATGTGTTTCTGATTTTGGACTTCTGATGATGTCTGAACAGTGAACCTGTTTTGTGTTATGCTGCTCTCAAGGTACGACCCTGTTTTTGATCATGGACCACAAGGTCTGCCAAGGTCTGAATTTTTTAGTCATTAAAGTTAACTAAATTGAGTCGTTTTAAATTCTGGGTATTTAGAAAGCATAACAACACCTTTGCAGAATATGATATATTCTTCACCCATTGTCCTCTCCATAGTTTGGTTCTGACATTATGGAAAGTTTTTGAAAAGCCTCTTGAAATCTTACAGTTTAGTCATTCTACAGTGTCACTAAATAACACCTCAGTATTTCTAAGGTCTCACCAACTTTGGACACTTCTTCCTTTTACTCTCTTATATTAGATTATTTACTTACCTATTTTTGTGCTTTACTTTAACACAGATCTTCACAAAAATGTAAAAAGCAAAAGTAATAACATGTTAGATGCACAATTGTATAAAAGTAAAAATATTTTTAACATTTGATTGGGCGTATGTTCAACCCCAGAAGTATCTTAAGCTAACATTACAAAAGTGTTTTTTGTATAAAATGTGCATAAAGATCAGGAGTGACATAGCCACATCTATATCATAACCGGGTAAAATCATTTAATTCTAAGAAAAAGAAACTTTAGAGCCTCATGTAAATTGTCTTATGGCAACAGAAACGGAAAATTGTTCTCCTCCGTATGACGAGGAAACCCCCATTATTTCCTCAGTTTATTTATGTTGGGTGTAATACAGGTATTGTGTCCTAACTAAAAAAAAGAGATAAATGTTTTAAGTTTTAGCATTGTTAAGAAACTCTTTAAAAGTACATAATTGTGTTATTATTTCTGAAAGCTGACAAAGGCTTTTAGTCCTACAAAGTTTCAGCCATACATTTTCTACATTTTATGTAGAATATCTAATATTATTCACATATTTTTGTCAACGTATTTTCCATCTGATATTTTCAAAACTGGGAATCAAACATTGAGTGATTTATATCCAAGCTGGGGAAATATTATTGAACACCTGCACTGTATCTTGCTGAGCAGAAACTCTAATGTAAGTAAGGGTCTGAATCTTTAGAGACCATAGTACAGAACCTAAAACTAGTTGAATTATATCGATGGAACGGAAGCTAAAAAGGTTGCGAGAGACTGTACAGTTTGGTTACTATCTTTCACTCTTGCTTCTGCTACCCCATATTTCCCCATCCCCCACTCCATGAACCCCCTGCTGCACTCCCTGCGACCCCCCAGCATCTGCAGGGCTCTACCAATGGGAGGCCTACAACGGCATTCCTTCCCAGAGACAAGAACTTCCAGGTCTGGTGTAATCATTCTCACTGCCTGTCATGCTGCTTTACTTGCATCACGTGTTCAATGCCGAATCATTTCACATCACAGGGTTACAGATTTGGCAAAGCGCGCAATATGTGGTTCTCATGGTTGCTACCCCTGGGCGTGACAACAGCCTGCATGGTGAAGTCTCTCACAAAACAACAAAAAACAACTCACACCAGATTTCATTTTCATTCTGTTGTAGGAAAAATGTATTGCATCTGCAAACATTGCATTTCAAAAAACAGAAAAGGGATTGCTAGTACAGTATGTATTGTCACACTCACTACCGGAAAACAAGGATAGACATGCATAGCAATTAGTTAGGGATTAAACTAAATCCAATCCGTCAAGATCATTCACACATGTCGTTTTGTGAAACTGGGATAACACTTGAGGTATAAAGGTGTTAGTATAAAGGTGTATTTATACACACCCCCAATAATTTTTCTCAAAAAATATTTTTGCTTAGTTTTATTCCCTTGTTTACAACTCTGTCACATATTTGTCAATAAAGGGGACACAAAATCTAGAAACATATTGTTTTCCTTATATTTAGGTCACAGAAATCTGTAAGATTCTTTGTTGTTTGTACCCAATGAGCTTTACAGTACGAATCCAGGTCATGCAAAGGAAGTGGTTCAAGTCAAACCCCGTATAACACCAGAGACCTACTGACTATATTTGAATGACGTCCAAGTCAAAATCAGGCCAACAATCGGCCTCTTTAAATTGTGAGATATTTAAAACAACATTTTTCAACAGAAGGTGTTTGAAGAAATTAGAATAGAGATTCTGGACATTTACACAGCAACTGAAATGAAATACTTCACAACACTTCCTAGCCCAAAAAATATTTATAGAGTAGGACATCAAAATATAGAAAATCAAATAACCTAATAACAGGACACATACTTAACAGAAACATGAATATACTGGAAAAAAAAAACTGTTTATAGGAAGCAACTGATCTTCATGGAATAACTACAGAGGTTGGACAATGAAACTGAAACACCTGGTTATAGACCACAATCCTTTATTAATATGGTGTAGGGCCTCCTTTTGTGGCCAATACAGCGTCAATTCTTGGGAATGACTAGCAAGTCCTGCTCAGTGGTCAGAGGGATTTTAAGCCGTTCTTCTTGCAGGAGCGTGTCCAGATCATGACGTGATGCTGGTGGAGGAAAACGTTTCCTGACTCTCCTCCAAAACACCCCAAATTGTCTCAATAATATTTAGATCTGGTGACTGAGCAGCCATGGAAAATGTTCAATTTCACTTTCATGTTCATCAAACCAATCTCTCTCCAGTCTAGCTGTTTGTGTTGGTGCATATCATCCTGATACACGGCACCGCCTTCAGGATACAATGCTAGAACCATTGGATGCATTGGATGATTATCATAATAATATTCATATTTCTTTGGGTGAAAAGATAAAGAATTGTTGTGATTCATTAGGCCAGAACAGTCAAAGCTATGTGAAGCTCTATTGTATGTGTAGCGTTACGAGTCTTTATGTCAACTAAATTAGCTTTTCAAAGGCCCAAAGGAATACGAAAACACACTACATTGCATTGGCATAGAATCTATATATTTTTCAACTTTTAAAACACCCTTCTCTATCTTAGCGGCATTATAGTTGGTATGCACATAGAATTTTCCAAAACCTCCACTAAAGTGTTGAACAAATGCTTTGAAATTGGTCATGAGTCATAGGGGATCGAATATCCTGACTGTCTGTACATGGTGAAGTGGATCATCAGGTCCTCAAACCAAACCTTTGACTACAAGACAAAAATCTAGTAACTGGTATAACTTGTCAAATGGCAATAAAAAGTATCTGTATTTTGTAGGTAAATTGCTCGTTATT
This sequence comes from Orestias chungarensis, assembly GCA_032876305.1. NCBI lineage: Eukaryota > Metazoa > Chordata > Actinopteri > Cyprinodontiformes > Cyprinodontidae > Orestias > Orestias chungarensis. Next base: position 7,490 of record JAVLVB010000501.1, on the reverse strand, counting down.
AAGTGTTCTAAAATGATGGGACACAAAAAACAACAGCTGTCAAGTGGGATTAAAACAAAGAACTGAATAAACAACAATAAATGTAATGTAACAATCAGACTGCAATACAAAAGCTTTTATGGTTTTTCTGTGTTTGTCTGACAAACATGCAAGAAACTCTCAGAAGGCAAAGGACATTTGACAGGTTTTATTATAGCAAGAGGGATGAATAAAGTACACGTGATAAAATAGTGTATCTTGGGAGCCCTCAGCTCATCTAAGACAAAAATAAGGATGGATTTATAGGTTCCCCTTTCTGTTGTTGGTACAATGAGACAAGACCAGACACTGGCTCAGTCAGAGAGCTGTGTCTCTCTAGCACTAACAAATAACCTCCAGTACTACCACCAAAAGCAGAGGAGAGATAGAGCAGAGCAAGTGACGCCAGATATACAACAAAAACATATGCCTTCATCTCTTATTAACATGGTTTTCTTTTATCTTCTGGCCCACAAACAGGAAACTTGTCAATGTGGTGCTAGAACAGTCAGTGATCACTATTATTAGAAAACTGCTGAAATGTTTACCACATCAACAAAGATAATTACCAATGACATAGTTTAGTCTTTGCTGTAATGAGAAGGTTTTATTTGTATAATTTCGCCCATCTTCCTGTCTACATTTGACAAACCTTTAATTCTTTAATAGGTGAGGAAACCCTAAACTGGGATATATATCAAATACATTGGCAGTTATGCAATAAATGTACTGTTTAATTGTTTTTCCCTTGTTGATATTTAGTTGTAATATATTATTAATGTCTATGCCAGTCACAGAAAATTCTTCTAAGATTTAGTGCTTTATAATAAAGGTAATGTTGTCAGGAAATTGAGGTGTTCTGCTGGTTTTGTTGTTGTTTCTCCTCTTCTTTCCACCAGGGGCGTTCTGCATGCTACTGGATGGTGGAGCTGCCAATCCTCTAATCAGAGCTGTGCAGTAAAAAAGGAGGTGGGCTGCAGTCATCCAGGGCCTGGTCTTACACTTGCATGGCACCGCTCCTTGATGGATCAACCCCCCCCCCTTCTCTTAGTGAACCCAGTGAACAATCTACAACAAATCAAGAACAGAACAACCTTCAAGAAACTAGACTGCAGCTTCCCCTGCAGTGACTGCCTGTGTTACCTGCTCCAGCTATCACCTCTGCAGCCTCCACCATCAGCAAACACTGAAAACACAACAGCAACTTCACAACCAGAGCCCTCCAGATCCGGTCCTCTCTCACTGGCTGGGCATCTTCCAGCCTCAGGTAAGCAACCGTCTCTACAACTGTTTCTACTCATCGGGATTTTCACCCACCTGTCCGTCTGCCACCAGTGCTCTCAGTGTCCTCACGTTGACAAGTCCATTCCATTGGTTTTCCGAGTCCAGACCAGACGCCTGAACACATTCATGTCATTGTAAAGAAACTCACTTTAACTGATCGTTGGTGTCCTGAGTTTCTTTCCTGCTGTGGGTCAGAGCCTAAACAACAAAAAACATTTATTTATTAAGTGTGTTAAAAAGAACGTTATTTGTTTAACATTAGATCCATTTCAACACATTCTTTTTTTTCAACAATTAGATTAAAATTAATTTCTCAGATTTTAATTTCACAATGATAAATTTTCTTTCGAATCATGCTGGGAGTATTCTAAATCTAAATAAGAGAATGTCAATGTTTTCAATTTAAAAATCTAAATTATTTTTACAGAGGCATGTTTGAAGAACAGCAAAGCTCGTCATTATTTCATCTTCTATCCTAGTTTACGAATCTTGGTAAAGTTCTGGAGGGAATTAAAGCTCATTTGTTTTCACCCCTGGCTTTTCCACTCCATTACTATCACTAATTGTCTCAGCACATGCTTTAAAAGCATAGTGTTGTGACGGTTGGCACTCTGCAGAATTAATGTAAAAAATTGCCTTCAGGAATAGTGGAAGAAAAATGTTTTTGATTCATGGTTGTTTTACCTCAAGTAATTCTTTGGAAGATCTTAGACTGTTGGCAATGTTTTTTTTTAAGACGGTAAATTATTTGTAGCACGTTCATATGTTTGTGTTCAAATCCATAGCTGATTATAAAATATTACCGAACCGACATAAAGGGTGACAGAAAGGATGTGGTGGTCTGGTACTGTGCTGCACTGCTTTGGCCTTTAGTGGGGGATAACATAGCAGAGTGTGAATGTTACCTTGGGATCTGTTGGTCTTGAACATTAACATCAAACCTTGTTTATTAAGCCTACTTTAATCTTATAAATATGATTATAATTAAAAATATTATGTCAAACGCGTACATAGGTTCATTTTTACTGGGTTACCTTATTGTAAAGGTGTCTTTACTGGTCTCTCTCAGGACTCCTGAACAAAAGCAGGGAAACTGACCCACTTATTCCAGCTTTTACATCCCAAATTCTAAACAGGTTCATGTCTTCTTTTAAGCAAAGGAAAACTTAAAGACTTTCAAATCACATGACATTTTTGACCACAGAACAGGTAGTGAACATTTATGAGCTCATTTCAAATTAGATTGTTGGTATAGGTTTTGACCTCGGTGTAGCATCTCCTCTTGTTTTCATAACAGTTTGAAGCGTTTTCTGGAATGTTCCCTAAATTATTGAAATGCAAGTTTGAAAATGACATTTTTATTTTATCATCAGTACCTTTTATTTGATTTTTTAACACGTTTTATAAGATTTATTTATTTTGAAATGTTTTTTTTCTGTTGTGTGTAAAAATCTTTGGACTTACTTGTTCAAGTAAAGACATTTCTCTTTACAGCACACAACCAGAAGGCTGTCGATAAATCACAGTGGAACTAAATAATAATAAAGTCTCCAGGTATCGAATAAAACAAGGAATGACACAGAACTCATGCAGTTACTTCTATATTTCTATTATTGACATTGGAAAGACAACTCCTTTTATTCAAACGACCATGCTTATTTGCTGTGTTGCATTCAGGCCCAATAAAGAAAAATGCATTAAACTTTTACACAGCTATTAAACTTATAATTTAAAAAATTGTTTGAAATTTGGTTTGCCTTTTAAACTATATTTTTCTGTTTTCATGTCTACACTACAGAACTGACGAGCTGCCTTGCTGCATTTTCTTTCCCTAAATCAGTCATAACAACAATTCCAGGTCCTTTGAACACCAAACTGTGTACCTAAGATAGCTCTCCCCTTACCTGATTGAAGTCTCTATTCCCCTCAGGTACCTGAAACTGAGGGTCTGTGACTATTTCAGCTTTAATCATCTGCATATTATGTGATGAAACAGGAACATGTGTCAGTATAGAATCACCATCTTCAGCTGATGCGTTGTCTGCAGTAAATACCATTGGTCCTGTGTAATGAACATCCGATATAACCTGTATATGATCCGGTGCACTTCAGCCTTTTAAACACATTGCTCTCATCTGCATTCTCCGGCATCTCACTTGAGAATGTGAGACCTGGACCAGCTGCCACAAACAGGGTTCTGGTTATCACCATGATCTTAAAACAAGAACAATATGTTGCCATTGTTGCCAAGCCACAGCTGCTGGCATCAGCAGATACAACATCTAGCCAGCAATATAACATCAAAGATAACATGGAACAGGTAAATAATGGATGACAAAGAAAACAACACAAATACTGAAATACTGAAATACAAACCGGATTCCAAAAAATTGGGATACTAAACACATTGTGAATAGAAACTGAATGCAGTGATGTGGAGGTGCCAACATCCAATATTTTACTCAGAATAGAACCTCAATCGTCTTTGTCACACCTTCCTCTTTATGATGCGCCAAATGTTCTCTATAGGTGAAACATCTGGACTGCAGGCTGGTCATCTCAGTACCAGGATCCTTCTCCTACGTAGCCATGATGTTGTGATTGCTGCAGAATGTGGTCTGGCATTACCTTGTTGAAAAATGCAGGGTCTTCCCTGAAAGGGATGACGTCTAGATGGGAGCATATGTTGTTCTAGAACCTGAACATAGTTCTCTGCATTAATGGACCCTTTCCAGACATGCAAGCTGTCCATGCCACAAGCACTCATGCAGCCCCATACCATCAGTGATGCAGGCTTCTTGATAACAACTTGGGTTATCCTTGTCCTCTCTGGTCTGGATGACATGGCGTCCCAGTGTTCCATAAAGAACTTCAAATCCTGACTCATCTGACCACAGAACAGTCTCCATTTTGTCACACTCCATTTTAAAAGACCCCTGGCCCAGTGCAAACATCTGAGCTTGTGGAGCTTGCTTAGAAAGGGCTTCCTCTTTGCACTGTAGAGTTTCAGCTGGCAACGGCGGATGGCTCGGTGGATTGTGTTCACTGACGAGTCTTTCTGGAAGTGTTCCTGAGCTCATTCTGTTATTTCCTCGGCAGTGACATTCCTGTTTGAGGTGCAGTGATGTTTAAGGGCCAGGAGATCACGAGCGTCCAGTAGTTTTACGCACAGCAATTGTTGCAGATACTCTGAATCTTTTGATGATGTTATGCACGGTTGATGATGATAACTTAAAAGTTTTTGCTATTTTACGCTGGGTAACACCATTCTGGTATTGCTGCTCTATCTTTCTGCTCAACAATGGTGGAATTGATGATCCTCTTACCATCTTGGCTTCAGAGAGACACTGACACTCTGAGAAGCTCTTTTTATACCCAATCATGTTCTCAATTGACCTAATTAGTATTAATTGGTCTTCCAGCTGTTCGTTATATTCTCAATTTCCTTTTTCCAGCCACTTATGGCTACTTGTCCCAACTTATTTGGGATTTGTTGACACTGTGAAATTTTGAATCAACATATTTTTCCTTTATTGTTTCATTTACTCAGATTCAACTTTTGATCTGTCATCTATGTTCTATTATGAATAAAATATTGACATTTGCCATCTCCACATCATTGCATTCAGTTTTTATTCACAGTTTGTTTAGTGTCCCAACTTTTTTGGAATCTGGTTTGTAAAATAAAATCAACACAAGCCAGACGGTAAAGACAAAGCCAGGGGGCTTCTGTGACCCCTCAGAGATACGAGCTCTGATGTATTAAGTTCCTCTTATTTTGAAAGAAAAACACAAAGTAAAGGTCTGTGAATACTCAAACATGAATCTAAAGCTTCACGTGTCATTTTCATGCCCAGCAGGTTAAAAGGAAACAGTGCCTCTCTATTAGAGCAAACTAATAACCATCATCGCCTGCCTTAATTCGACTATCAGGAACTCCCCTTTAACCTTGGAATCTCGGTTTGTTGGGCCTATTCCTGCTGCCAAGTTTGTAAACTCTCCTACATCCCCCCTCGTCTTAATTAATGCAGCAGTTGCCTATCAGCTGAGTTTTGAGACACAGATAGAACCACAATCAAGAAGAAGCTACTGTAGTGTAAATGAGAAGTTATTAAATTGTGGTTTCAGATCAACGTAGGAAGTTGTCCTCTTAGGTTTATTGTGCTGCTTAGATGAGGCAAAGCTAACAGCTCAAAAGTGGCTTACTTTCTCTTTTCTAAACAGACTTATCAGCATCAGGTAAAATAAATAAAAGTGTTGTGGGAACCTTTGCTTTTAAATTCATGAGACACACATTAATAGAAGTAAATTAGACCTTTAATCAGCAAATAACGCTACAGACCTTCTTTCTAAATTTCCTGTAGAATTTTTCTTTAATTTGTGTTTAGTACTATGTTGTTGGTTCTTTATCTAATCCGTGTGATTATTTTTATCATAATTATTGGGTTTTTCAGGGACTTAGTGCCAGACCATGATCCAGTCATAACTATTTATTTGAAGTATAAATTGTGTGATAGTAAAACTATTTCTTTTTTTGTAAATTAGTAAATAGTATAGTAATTTTTTTCATTTTACTCGAGTAACAGTGGTGTTTACTCAATGTATTTTTATTTATATAAAAGTACAATACAGGAAAAGTACTTTTATCCCAAAAAAAGTTACATATTTCAAAGTTACTACCCACATCACACAAAAAGTCAGAGAAATCAGCAGTTCCCACTCTCACACACACTACAGACGACCATGGATAATAAATGGGTTTATATTGATCATTTACTGTTGCTGAGGTGGAGATGTGTGGCACTGGTGCATAAAAACAACTACAATCACCCTCAGTTTAAATTTAGAATAATATCAATAAAAATGCTCTCAAAAATGCTTAACTAGGTTTTAAATATTGTTTTATTAATGCAGAATAATCTCCAACTTGAACAAAATGTTCAGGGTAGTTAACAGGAAGTTAATTCCAGCTTTGTTATCCGCATTTAGCAGAAAATATGAATATTTTTGTAATCCTCACTAATATAACATGAAGCTTTTAGTACTTTATACAGTTTATAAAGATTAGACGTCAACACTTACGTTGCTAGTTGTCCTGAAGGGGGCTGAAGAAGAATAAAACCAAAACAAAGACTTTCCTTCAACTGCAGCTCAACCGGTGGAGCTTTGAAGACTTCTCCATCTTTGGCAGTGCAGGTGGAAATGGAGGAGATTCCTTTAAGTTTAAGACAAAAACTATTTATGCTAAATGATTGGGTGAGTTTGCAGGGACATAAGGAGGAGAATAATCCTGCAGCAAGAATCCTGAGCTAAAATAGACAGTTCTGCCTGGGCAGCAGATAAATTAAGTTAAAGTTAAAGAAATAGATATACAGGGAAAGAGATGTTGTGCTGCGGTGCCTCATCCAATTACACCTTTTTAGGTTGTTTCCTATGCGAATGTTGATTTAGAGGTTTATAAAGAAATGGAGGTTAATAAGGATAATAACTGGGTAAGTTTTGTAAATGACAGATTTAAGAATATGTATAAATCTTTTAAAATAATAAACAGATGGTTCAAAAGATTTAGTTTCAAATAAAACAGGATTTCCTTGTTATTCCTAAACTAGATGTATTTATGAAACAAAGAGCATCTGACCATTTATCTGTATACACTGGAACTGTTAGCGATACTGACGGCTTTAAACTGGGTAGAGCAAAATAGAATTAAAGAAGTTCTTATATGTTCAGATTCATTATCATCACTAATGTCTATTTTAAATATTTCATCTGAAAGTCGTATGCAGTTTATGAACTTATATTTAAAATGGCACAAACTCAGATAAAGATTAGGTTTATGTGGATACCTGCTCATAAAGACATAGAAGGGAATGATTATGGCAGATCATTTAGCAAAGATTGCTTTAAAACATAGTGGAATAAGGGAAAAAACATGCAGCAAATCTGAAATAAAATCAATCATTAAGAGCAAAATTAAATCTGAATGGCAGCAATTGTGGGAGGAAGGAATTAAAGGTCATTTATTTCATATACAAAAGAAAGTAGGAAATATGGAAATAATTGGAGAAAACCGAACAGAACAAGTAGTAATGAGAAGATTGCAGCTCGGACATAAAATAAATAAAACTTTAGATTTGATAGATAAACATCCAGCAGGTAGTTGTGAGTGTGGTATGGAAACAGTAGAA
>JAVLVB010000500.1:613571-638742 GCA_032876305.1 Orestias chungarensis | reverse complement strand
ACTAAATCAAATCAACCTCCTGCTAATCCGGGTTAGATTTACTAAATCAAATCAACCTCTCCTGCTAATCCGGGTTAGATTTACTAAATCAAATCAACCTCTCCTGCTAATCCGGGTTAGATTTACTAAATCAAATCAACCTCTGCTGCTAATCCGGGTTAGATTTACTAAATCAAATCAACCTCTGCTGCTAATCCGGGTTAGATTTACTAAATCAAATCCACCTTCGTCCGATAGGCTTTTTTCCGAGCTAACGCGAACGCATCATAGTCCATACACTGGAGGGGGCGGGGCATCGGGGACGCCGTCCTTAAAGGATCCGCTCGCTTGTTTTGGGATTTTTCCTCCGTGGATCTCGGACCCCACTTGACGTCATCACGTCCACGTTTCAGAGCGTTTCGGAGCCGCCAGGTCGAAGGGACGTCCGGGAGCCGCCGTCCGCCACCGCTGCGTGTCCTGCTCTGTGAAGCGGAAACCTGAGCCTGGAGGACCGCGCTGGCTGCCGGTGGGATGAGCCGAGGGGAGGCGCTGGAGCTCGGCTGCGGGTCGCAGTGATCCTAGACACGTTGGCGTGTTTTGGTGCTGAGAGCAGAGCGGAGCCAGCATGTGGAGCCCGGGGAGAGCAGCGCTGTGTTGGGCGCTGCTGGAGACGGTGGTGCGCTCAGCTGGAGGTAGGAACACTCAACACAACTGGATCCAGTTCAGCTTAAAGTAACATGTCACAGATCTATAGAAATCTACTAGAATACAGATAACATTCAGCCATCATTTATAATATCTGATCAGCTTTTTTTAGATTTATTTTTAATGATTTTAAGAACCTTAATGGTTTAGAGAGCCTAATCTTTAACTGTGTATGGAGATTATACATCAGATTAAAGTCTGAAATGAAAGATGGTTGGAGGCTAAAATAAAATGCATGATTGTTCCAAAGCAGCTGAAAATGTCTCTAAATCATGTCTATGCAACATATTATATTCAGGCCGCACACATAGAGCTCACTGTAGGTAGGTGGCTGGCTGCTGGGCAAGAACTGCACCACGTTGAAAGCACAGGTGTTAAAGGATGAGAGAGATTTGGGTAGATATTAAATATAAGAAAAAATAAATAAACAATCGCTTGACAGAAGTTGAAAGTGAAATAGACGTTCAGAGAACTCAAAACCATCAAAATGAACTCAGCAGACTGAAATCAGAGGAATGTGTCTTAAAGAAACAAGCATGACTGATGCAAACTGGATCTGGTGCCGGTCCTCAGTTTCTGATATTCTCCTGCATGACTCGCTGAACATTTATATAAACATCCACCCGATCGACCCACCGCTCAATAGATCCACTGCAAGTCACATGAAAGACAGACTGGGATCTGCAGCAGCCATTACAGTCTCTCTCGCACTATTAGTGCAAGGAGGTGAAGATCGCTGCGGATTACTTGGTAGGAAACCTGCATGTGATGGAGTGATTTATCTGTCACTTATAAAATCACAAACTCCTGACTTGTAAAGGTGACATGAATAATTAATAATAATTCACCATGGATTATGTGTTAAGCTTGTTGACTTTGATTAAAAAATCCTCATTTTTCCACGTTTTGCAGTTGAAAATCCGAGTTGACCTGTTAGGATGTTCAGCTTCTTCTAACCTCGTATTGATCTTCTCCCCTCAGGTCTCAACATCTGTTTGAGTGGCAGCGCCACGTCCTGTGAAGAATGCCTCCTGATCCATCCCAGCTGCGCCTGGTGCGCACAACAGGTGAGTGCATTAGGTCGGGTACACACTAAAGCATTACATCACTATTAATACCATTGTTAGAGTAAGCATGATTTCTTATTTAACATGCAGATCCTCTGGTTTAAAAAGCATCTTTTTTTAATGCAGATTTAAATGCAATTCCTTTGCTGAAATATAAGGACAAATCTGAAGATATCTGAATCCATTTAGACTCTTTTCTAATGTTTTATCTGAATCATTCAGTAAATATTTGGTCACAGTCAGCAGTTTCTATCTGCTACGTTTGATTCGGATACAACAAGACATTTCCATGTCAATTTAATCCAGAGCAGATTATATGTAATCCTGTTTTATTCCAGAAACTGTTTGTCATTTTTTTGTTTGTTTTTAGAAATTATAAGAACATTTAGAATCTCTTTTGTTTGAACTTTAAAGAGGAGATTTTATAAAAAGAAGAATTAGATTTAATCCCGTTTTACTTTAATTTAAATATTTAGATATTAACGAGTACATTATATGTACACATGTTAACTGTTTCATATAGAACTATCAACTTCAGGTTAGATGGATGTATGTGAACTACAATCCAAATAGTTATAAAAACAAAGCCTTTTAATTTGGTAGGCAGAGAGTCAAAAGTGGACAGTAGTTGTTGTACGTCGACCATGAGGTTGGGTAACATTTCTCTTCCAATGCTAGCCGTCTCTACCGACGCTGTTTTTAGGAGTTTTCTACAAACTTTCAGCCACACAGACGAGGAATCTTTATTAACAGACCTCAGAACTCCTTCTTTTCTTTCTTCAAAATAAAAGTCCCAAACACAGAAACAGATTATGGAGATTAAATCCTCCACCTTCAGATGTGGTGCTCATATTTAGCTCCTCCTCTTTCTCTGAGTGCACTTGTTGATTTAGAAATAGCATTTTATCAATGCAATTGACTACAGTGAGATAACTGGACACAGTAAAACATAATCCTACGTACATATATGTATATTTGTTTATTAATATGACCTATAATATGTGCTTTTAGTAGAAATGTTAGCCCAGATCTGCATTTCTGTTCTTCTTCTATGTAACTGATTTGATAAATCATTGCAAGGATCCAATCAAATATTATTTACCGGTGTTGAAGGAGAGCCATGGCAGGCACAGAAGGCTGCAGTTCCCTTCTGTGTCAGACTCACGGCCCGCGGGCCTCATTTTGTATATTATTTTTATTAATGACTACTGATCCCACGATGCATCACTTCAGCTGCAGTGCCAGTGCGACTCCTTCATTTAGCTCATGACTCGACCTTTTTGCATGTTTGGTGGCTCTCCTCTCCTCAGTGATGACAAACTTAGGCGAACGTGTAGCCAAAAAAGATGCCAGGCGTCCATTTTTGATAAAACATCATGAGACAAATGAAAACTGAAAGATTTGATTTGTTAATGGGGAATTTTTATTATGCAGCTTGTTCATATTTGAATTTGTATCATTTTGACTGGATGTATTTTTATTGAGGGCTAAATTGTGGGTATATTTTAGTAAGTTTATTCTTCATTTATTTTATTTTTTTATATAATATGACATAAGAGTAAAGACATTTGAATGTTTGTTCTTTAAACATTCACTTTTTTCCCTAACTTAGGTTTGATATGTTTTTTATGGTGATAACAATATTCTCAGGGTTTTAAATTGAATTATTAATTGATTTATTCCAGAATAAAATCCTGCCTGTTTTTATTCATTTTAATGTTCAAAAAAAGTTACATTTTAAGTTTTAACTTTTTTGTGAGTAATAAATGTTTATCCTGTTTGGCCCTCGAAGTGTGTTTTGGATTTTGGCCCCTCGTGCAAATGAGTTTGACACCCCTGGTTTAAGATCTTGATTTTTGCTTTTGAAAGGATGTACTTGCATTATTATTATTATTATTATTATATATTAACGTTGCATAAGTGGTTATTTTGGTCTTGGTAATATTAAGTTGGTTCTCGTCCCAGTCCTAATAAGTAAGTAGAGAAATCAGAAACTAGCAGAGGGACGATGCTAAGTTGTGATTTGTCCTTCAGAGGAGGCGATGGTTCTTCTTTAGTGTCTTCAGTCTTTAGCTCCGCTGCATCTCCTCCTCCAGGAGTTCGGGAAGCACCGATCTCTGGCGTTACGGTGCGACCTCAAGCAGAACCTGCAGAAGAAGGGCTGCGAGCCGCGCTTCATCGAGTACCCCAGAGGCTCCATGTCCATCCTGCAGAACTCGCCGCTGAGCACCAAAGGGTCCGGCCCGGCCCAGTATGACGTGGTCCAGATCACGCCTCAGAAGATCTCCCTCAGCCTGCGGCCAGGTAAAACCCGCCCCAGTGGGACTGCAGAGCGTCCTGACATGTGTGTGTGTGGCTAAACAGCAGCTGGCCCCACCCTCACAGGAGACCAGACCTGGTTCAGCCTGCAGGTGCGGCAGGTGGAGGACTACCCGGTGGACGTCTACTACCTGATGGACCTCTCGCTGTCCATGAAAGACGACCTGGACACCATCCGTAACCTGGGCACCAAGCTGGCGGAGGAGATGGGGAAGCTAACCAGCAACTTCCGCCTGGGCTTCGGCTCCTTCGTGGACAAAAACCTGTCTCCCTTCTCCTACACGGCACCCAAGTACCAGGAGAATCCCTGCAACGGGTAGGAAGCCGCAGCCACGTCTGACGCAGCATCACGCTCACACTTTACCGGTTTGGGCCAAAACTCTGCTTTACTTAGTCAGTTTAAAACGTCGTGCTGCTGCTTAACATCTTTCACGTGTAGTTTGATGCGTTCCAGCTGCTGGAGGGAGAAACGATAAAGAACTGAAGTCTGTGGTCTGATGTGATGCAGACAGAGTGGAAAAGAAACACAGTAGGGGGGGGGGGTAAGCGTGCAGGGTTTACCCCGGAGGTGAGAACACCATCACGCATCACTTCCCATCTAGGTTATGTCCAACCAGCCGGGGGGGTGACCCCAGTTTCCTCCTCTCATCGCTGTCTGGCTTGTAACTTCAGTTCTGATTGAGCCATCACTGATGCACCGATCTCACCCCCCCCGACTGATACTGATTACAGATTTTCACCTTTTATTTGGAGTCTGACCTCCAAATCTGGATTTTTGTTTTAATGACAGACGGCGTCGTTTTGCTTTAGTTTCTTTAGCAACCTAAAGTACAGACGCCTCCCTCGTATCGTCATCCTGTGGGTAGGTCAGAGTAATGGCCTTTAGTTGATGCTTCAGCAGGATGATAATAAAAACATCATCAGAAGCACGTAGATGCTCTTTATCAACAATAGCAGGATCTTCTTTGTAACTGTTGCTGCAGTGCGACGACCTCCAGTACTTTCATGGATCATTAAAAAACAGTTGTTTTAATAGGTTTGTTTTAATTTACTGGTGCCGAGCCTTTGAGTCGGTCCACATTGGTTCATTGTAACATGTAACACGCTGGTCCTGAAGTGCCCATGCAGGTCCTGAAGAGACCTGACAATGTTTCAGGGGTTTTTTCCCAGGGGCCATGAACTCATTGCTCACCGAAAAACTTCACATTGTGTCCAAACATCCTGATAACTGTGGGACTGACCAACTCTGAGTTCATTAAATTGGATGTTAACCCAAGTCTTTTGTTTATCTTTATTCTAAGAACCGGTCTGGATCGGGTCTTTCATTATTTTGTCCTGAGACTGTTTACTGTTTTTTATTGCTTATTTCCTAGAGAACAGCTCCAGCTTTTGACATAAATCCTGCCAATGCCTCCCTGCACAGATACAAGCTCTTCCCAAACTGCGTCCCCACCTTTGGTTTTCGCCACATCCTGTCTCTGACGGACAAAGTGGACCGCTTCAACGAGGAGGTGCAGAAGCAGATGGTGTCTCGGAACCGGGACGCTCCAGAGGGCGGGTTCGACGCCATCCTGCAGGCCGCTGTTTGCAAGGTGGCGTCTTTAATGTTCTTGTTTTTGGTGACTGGACCGAGAAGCTTACTGTCCCTAACAGGTCCGGACACACCCTGCTAGAGAAGCTAAAGAAGGAGGCACCTTGTAATTTACCCTGGCTGCTGTCTAATAGTCACTGGTTGATGATGCTTCTCAGTACGAGGGTCCGATTTAGACTCAGCACTGATTCTAGATGCAGGAACACTAATAAATTCTTCCCCGATAGAGAATAATCTGCATAAACACACATCTCAGCATATGTAGACACTCAGGTTTTGACTTCCAGCTTTTTTTTTGGTTTATTAGCAAACTATGCGAAGTTTTAATGGCGAGAAAACAAAGAACTAATAATTCGATGTCTTCATTTTGCAGACAGACGTTGTTTTCTTGGGTTTTTTATTAGTTACAAATGTTTTATTCACTGCTAAATTCATAGCAGTACATTTTTAGGCATCCCTGCCATCAAGCAACGATCCAGTAGAGGCTTCTAATAGAAATACAGTGAGTGGGATGTTGCTGGTATTTTAAGACTTACGATCGTATTTTTAAATCTAACTCCAGATCCTACATGTTTCAGAGGTCAAGGGTCGAACAGAGCACCTCTAAAGCCTCACCTGCTTTGTCTATTCCTCATTTGTCTTGTACTCCTTCTGTATTTCATATTTCTTCGCCTAAATTTACATCAATAATAAAAAGTGGAGACCTTATGGCGTCAGAATAGTTCAATAAACCTCTTCATTTGTTAAGTTTCACTGCTGCTGCGCTCTGAATACGAGCTGAAATGATGACGTACGTGGGAACAGAAGAGACGCACAATCGGTGTTTGATCCGGAGAGTTTATTCCACATTATTGTGACTGGACCGTCCACCGCTCTGAGAACTTTACATAATGAACAAAAGAGCTCGTAAAGGCCCGTCTGCTGATTGGATGACACCCTGGTTCTTTAGCGCCTGGCATTAGTCAGCAGTCTGTTTGTTCTGCCTGTTGTTTCGTGGTGATAATGACCAGAACTAAAACTCTGTGTGGACTAATGACTCTGGGGCTTCTGGAAAGGCGGGAGGTTAACCTCTCGGTGACCTTTCAGTGCAAATAAAAACTCTGGATCTGTTATTTCTTCTTCTGTTTAGCCTCCACTAACGTTTACTGACCCCACCCCTCCTGTAACAACTGTAGTAACACTTCCTGAACGGCTTCAGCCGCCATTTGACTCCGCTGTAACGCCAACAGGAAGAGATCGGCTGGAGGAAGGAGGCCTACCACCTGCTGGTGTTTGCCACGGACGACGTGCCGCACCTGGCGCTGGACGGCCGCCTGGGGGGGCTCGTCCAGCCCCACGACGGTCGCTGTCACCTCAACGACCAGAACGAGTACAGCGCCTCCACCAAGATGGTGAGATTTGATGAAATGGTCCCGAAACATCTCAGAAATGCTGGTCCTTAAACTTTATATTCTTTCAACTCTTCTTTTTTACTAATTCAGTTTGTGGGGGGTTAGGCGATAATCTGTGAATGCTGGCGCCCCCCTTTTAAAATCCAACCAACTTTATTTATATAGCACATTTAAAACAGGAACATGTCCACCAGAGTCTCTGGTAAAACATGATAAACAATAAATAAATAAGACATAAAATTAACTAAAATAAGAGAACAATAAAAGAGTACAATAAGTAAAAATAAAATAAGACATTTAGAGACACATCGGATCATACAAGTCATGCAGTGTTAAAAGCCAAATGATAAAAGTGGGCCTTCAGACGCGACTTAAAACACTCCACAGTGGGGGCAGTTCCTACACGGAGGGGCAGAGCGCTCCCCAGACCTCAGAGTTACAGATGGAGGCAATGGGAAATGCAGTTTGGAGCCAGTCCCTTTTTAAAGCTTTAAAAACCAACAATAATAATTTAAAATCTATTCTAAAACTAACAGGCAGCCAGTGCAGTGAAGCTAAAATAGGGGTGACGTGTTCGTGCTTCTTGGCCCCTGTTAGAAGTCGTGCTGCAGAGTTCTGGACCAACTGCAGACGGGAAAGAGCCGTGGTACAAACACCAGAGTAGAGGGGACTGCAGTAGTCCAGACGAGAAGAGATAAAAGCGTGCACAAGTTGTTCCAGAAGGTAAAAGATAAAAAAGGTTGACTTTTGATAAAATGTGATAAAAACTTTATTTTTAAACCGCATTAACATGTTTATCCAGTTTTGAATCACTGTCCAAGGTGACGCCAAGGCTGGTGACTTTGGGACGCGGGTTTGGAGGGGTCCCAAGTCAAGGAGGGTGTTCCCAAACAACATGACTTCAGTGTTTCCGTTTAGCTTTAAAAACTGTTGGGCCAACCAAGCCTTGATGTCATTTAGACAGCTAAGTAGGGATGTCAGGGGGCAATGGCTACTTTTTGTGAATGGCATGTAAATTTGACAGTCATCTGCATAAGACATGCCATGATTTCTAAAAATCTCTCTTGAGTGGGAGCAGGTACAGGGCAAAGAGAACAAACACATAGAACTGCCTATTATAACAATGTAAACTCCTAATATTGCTTAATATACACAAAGATACGCTCATCTACAGGCTTCCTTTCTGCTCTGCGAATGCCAGCCTGTGTCATTTCCACGAGCATCTCAGCCTCCTGAGCTACATTTTCCTTTGAATATTTGCTGTACAAGAAATATCCACTAATACTCAAATCTGAGAATATGGTACAATTACTGTAACTGTGCTTATGATTTTAATGCCAGCAGCTTATATAGAAACGCATTTCCCCTCCCCTACCTGTTGCTTAGCAATGGCCTAGCAATGGTAAACTGATGTTTCCCTTGGCTATCATGAAGGAAAATTGGATTTATTAGATCGGAGCGCCACCCATCACTAGTAACAGCACTGCTAATACAACTAAACTATTAAGCTTTCCTATTGGCTGGTTTACAAAAAAGCTGTTTAATCAGATCAATCAGGGTTTTTTTGCCTAAAAACTAGTATTTTGACTCAAGGTTGCCAGTTTAGTATATCATATTGGTCCATGCTTACATCTAATGTAAGCATGGACCAATCTAACTCGTCTCTCAGTGGTTTTAGACACTATCTAACTGCCTCCACTGTTTAATTTTGGTTGGGCTGAGAGGTCAGTTTCATGTGGACTTTCCTGAATCTACTGTAAGCCTTCAGCACCTCTTCAGGGTTTGAATTTATAAAGTTGAGGTGTCCCAACACAAGAAGATTACAACAGAAGATGAGATTGGTTTTCTTCATGTAAATCCAAGCAGAAGCAGCAAAGCATCCAGAGATGAGGAGCATATCCCAGTGTGAAGCCCAGGAGGCTGAAGTTACCATAAGATCTCCACATTCATGTTTACACTGTGGTCAAAAGTTCACTGTAGGCTTGGAGGTGGGGTCAGACAAGCATCCAGCCGCCTCAAACACCCACAATGCCTCTGATGAATCTGTTTCTGCAGGACTATCCATCACTGGCTCTGCTCGGAGAGAAACTGGCCGAAAACAACATCTTCCTCATTTTTGCTGTGACCAAACGGTTCTACGTTATTTACAAGGTAGTTTTCTTTCTAAATCTCTTTTTTTGTGTGTCTCTAGGCATGGAATGGCTCTCACTGATAGGTTTGATTTATTCTGCGTTTACAGAATTTCACGGCTCTCATACCTGGAACGACGGTTGAGATCCTGGACCAGGACTCCAAGAATGTCATCCAGCTGATCGTCACCGCCTACAGTGTGAGTGACGAGAGCCTGACTTCCTGTTTGTGTTTGTAAGGGTCTGCTAAGGATGAAGGCATCTGATAAAAGGAGGGGGGGGGGCAGCAAAGTAGATTCTTGCTCCCAAAACAATCTTTATTGTTTTCTTAAACTAGCCTCTAAACTAAATCATAGACAGCATTTTGCAGTCCCACCAGAAGAACACAGGCGGAAATCCTTGATTTTTGTGGTGAAATCTGATCATTTCTTCCTGTTTTCTGTAATGAAAATGTGGAAAAGTGCAAATAACTCCTGAATAGTTGTTTCCAAATGTAGGAGAATAAACCTGCTTCTCCCACATCTAGTAAACAGCAAACATGACATAACATAGCAGCATAGCTGAGCCAGTTATTTAGTCCCGTTATGCTAACTTAGAGTCTTGGACCATTTAAGGTCATCTATAACGTAGTATGAGCTAAATATGAACATTGCTTAGTTCTGCAGATCTGCCACATCCAATATGGCCGACGCGCTGACGCTGCTGGGATCAAAACGTGTGTTTGTTATGGTGGCGGATTGTTGGTTGTTGGGGGTTAGTGTCAGTCAAAAGTAAGAAAATAATCAATTATTTCAAATATCTGCAGAAAAAAAATCAGGATCCATAAATCTGGTGAATTCACATAATTCTGCCATTTCTGCGCTTAGATGCTATTTATGCTGCGAATGTGCAGCTTTTTTAAAATCAAATGCACTCCAGCATATTCTGCACCATTTCCTTGATTTTGGGGGATTTTATGAGATTTTATGAAGTGACAGTTTTTGAATTTTATGCAGCATGAAATTATGAAATTATTCATTCTCTCTTTTGCTTCATACACAAACATAAACATGACTTACAGCCCATTTTAGGAAAAAGCCTTCAGGAGTCTGTTGATTATTGAGCGGTAATGAAGGCAGACACTAAAAGAGGAATCAGAATTTGTCAGGCCGCTGATCGATAAAGAGGGAGTCAGGTGTTTTGGTCCAGCTGATGTGGCGGATGGAAAGCAAGACGCACCTCATCTACTGACATCCCACAGATGTGTGTTCTGCAACCTTGAGCTCTTCATCAGAATCTCCAGTTAGAAACAAAGCTGTCCAAACGTGGCCATGACCAATCACACCATGGTGTTCACATAGAGGGGGTGTGGCAGGTGGGGGCATCGTAAATAAAACAGACAGAGGACATGGAGCTCCAGAACTATTAGAGTTGGAGTCCAGTAAAATACCAAATGAACTCAGTACTCAGATAAGTACGGAGATCATGTGGCACCTAAACCATTTAAAAGCTTAAAACTTTGTCACAATGTTTTCTGGTATATATAGAAATGCTAAGTTTTAAGTGACCTTCAAAAGTGTTTAGAAATTCTTTGCATTGTTGGTTAATAACTAATAACTATGACTCTTAATTGCTGCACATGCTAGAATCCTAAATCCTGTATCCTGTTATCATGACTGAAGCCTTTCTTAACATAAAAAGCTTTTTATTTACATAAGTTGAAGGGTCTTACCCGTGGAGTTCCTCACAGCTCCATTCTTGGGCCTGTCTTGTTTCCATCTGAGAACCAAACAACTCGATTTTCCTCAGGCAGCTTCCACAATGAGAACTGATCTTGCTGTTTTGATCGACTTTGTTGAGTCCTTTAAAAGTTTTTATTTATGGCACTAAAAAGTTGAGGCCAAGTCTTAAAAATACGGACCAAAACCATGTTCCACCCTCCACCAAACATTTACTCCTGACATGTTCCATTCAGACAATCCAGCTTAGCATGGTTGATGTAACTCAATGATACTTGTCTGATCTAAAGACCACATGAGGTGTGAAGGTTAGTTACTGATTAGCAAACACAAGAGAATCCCCATCAGCAGTGAAACTAGCACGGCTGAACCATCGCTCTCTGCAAATAGGACCATTCAAATTTATTTGAACTTGGAGTTTGTGCCCAACTGTTGACATTTGAGGCATTCCCAGTGTGACAGAGTCTGCACTGATCAGAGCAAGGACAAGAACCTGAGAGCACTGTTTCAGTCTCTACAGCCCACTGTCAGCAAGTGTGTAGATGCACAGATTATAATCTGTTAAATTAAACGTGAGTGAGCCGCAAAACAGTTGAAACTGTTCATCCTTCAGACAAACTAGCGATTCTAAGCTAAAATGTACTGTGACCAAGTAGACCAAGACTTGTTCTTGTTACCAAATGAAAAGACTTGATCATAAAGACTTGATCATGGAGGTAGAACATTTTACGACGGACTCTTAACTCGGCGCCTCGGCTTGCCAAAACTCAGCCGTGCAAATGTTCATCTATCAGCTGACTGGCAGACGGGCAATCCTCCGTTTTAATAAGGAACTAAAGAGCCGAAACGTATATTAGGTGATAACCTGGAGTCTTCTAGGTGATCTGTATCATCTCACCTGCCACAGTTTGTGTTGCTGGATTTTCCATTTTTCAAATCCGTTACAGCGTTTTGATTAAATTTTTCTGTTTTTCTCTTTGCTGTCTGGCCTCTAAAATTGAAGCCGGATTCGTGCGATTGCATCTTTATGAAAGCCGTTTCGTGAAGCAGTGGAATCGTGGAGCTGAGCTTATTTGTGTGTGTCTGAGAGAAGCCGCCTTCAGTTTCGACATCATGTGTGTGTGAGAGCGATCTTTGACTCAGAGGCGTTAACATTCCAGCTGCCACGTCGTATCAAGCAGGCTGGGGTCTCTTACGGCCCCGTCTCAGTTCAACCGCATCCACATCCCACTGCTCACAGTTCAGGGTCCGCGACGGGACTCGCCGTCTTCTCTGTGTGCGTTGGAATACCTCACTTGTTCTCAGCTGTTGTAATCGTAGCTCACATACGCCATCAAATCGAGGGCATTCCTCATGCTTTATTCTTTACTCTTCTCTGCACTGGCATGGGACAGCATGGCGGGAGCAACGTTCCTCCACATCCAGGATATTGGGAAACTGATGCACCCTCTGGCAGCTATTAAAACATTCTCACCTGCTTTCTTACCTTTTATTTCTGATTGTCTTTTCTTGCAGAACCTTCGCTCCAAAGTGGAGCTGACGGTGTTGGATCATCCCGAGGACATCAGCCTGTCCTTCACCGCCACCTGCCAGGACGGAAAGCCGCTGCCGGGCTTCCGGAAGTGTGAAGATTTAAAGATAGGAGACACCGTGAGTCCTGCTCCAAACCTCCCACTCACGTTCTAAATGTTTTATTACACAGCTAGACATAAAAATAAAAACCCTCTAAGTGATCTTCCAGCCTGGCAGCGTCCTGCTTTTTCTGGGTTATGAAAACTTTAAGAGTGGCGTTCTCTGGTCACAGAGGGTTCAGCTGCAGGCTAAACCACTCAGAACGCAGCTCTGTCCTAGAGAAACATCCCGTTTAAGGACCTGCCCAGTTGAGCCCAGTGCTGTTGTGTGGATGAGCCTGTTAGCACGCAGAAGGCTACTTTCAATTAAACATCATGTCCAGATTATAGCTCATTGTTTTCTAAATTATAGCCTTTTGGCTAGCAGACCACGGCTAATTGGTGGCTAGCTGGTTGGCTTGTTACTGATTTAAGTGTATGGTGGTAGGGTTGGGTTAAAGCTGATTGGTGGAACATATTTATGAATATATTTGCAGCATGTAATTGTAAACATAGGGTGATAATGACTACTGGCTGTTTCTGTGTTCAATGAGAACACCTCCGTCTGATTCTGCTCCTCCTTTCTGAGCTACCATCTTTCATTACTGGCTGATTTGTGTTGGTTAGCAGATAAAGTTGCTTTAGTGAGGATTGTCCAGATGACGCAAACTAACGAACTGAGTCTCGGATCATCAGGACTGATAGGTTCAAGATATGACTGTAATGTTTTAGTCTGCTGAGTTGCTCTCTTCAGCCTTCCTGTTATCTGCTGGAAGTGTCCTCTCTCGCAGCCTAAATACAGCAAACATGTTTCCATTTCTTTAGCTTCCACATGCCTCCTCTAACTTATTTTGTTATTTTAACACCTCGCTGTTACTATGCATGTCTAAGTTGTTCGCTGTTCTTCCCTCAGTAACAGCATCCACACCGCAGAGCTGTCAACACAAACTCTCTGCTGATAATTGCGATCGAGCTGATTGTTTGATCTGTGAATCCTTTGCTGTTACCATAGTGCAGGAAGAGAAGGGTTCCTGTTAGTCATATAACAGCAGCAATTAAAGTTAGCAGCCGCAACGGTAAAACTATGTAATCGTTGACATCCAGTAGAAATCTTCAGCCCTACTGGCTGTTTTGGCTGCACTGTTACGTTTCCTCACGTTTCTGTTACTAAAGCTTTGGTAATGATGTTTAGGCTTTGCAAAACTCATTCTTAGACTTTACTCTGCTTGTTAGTCCTGCTCTGCATCCAACAAGCTTCAACTCTCAGCTCTGCTTGGTTTTGACGTCACAGTTCAGGTATTGTTTTACCTTTTTTAAATGCTAAATAGTCATTTGATGATAGTTTTCTGAGTCAGAAGCCTGAGTGGAACATGGGAGTCAAGTTTTTTCCTTCCTGGCTGGTAGCTGGGTGTCACCTACATCAGCTGAGTTGGTCTCAGACGGGATCATTTTAGATTCGAGAGGCTTCCATGGTCACTTTATATTCCATGGTCACTTTATAAGCGGCCTCACAGCGAGCCTTCGCTGTGGAGGAATCCTCTCTCTCCACCCCTCAGTTCCTCCAGTGGGCCGCTTTATTTTCCTGGACTCGCTTTTGAATGGGAAAAGGTGGAGAAAGAGCCGAGGGCCATTCATTATGAATGAATCGAAGGGGCTCCATGTGCCTTGCTCATGTCTTTTATTCTGCCTATCCGCTCCCCTGATGTGTTACTCCCAGGCTCGGTCTAGCCTGATGCTGCATCTCAATGGTCTCTCACAAAAGCCCTGTGAGACATGAAAACAATCGGCTGGCAGGAGGAGAAGTGCTAGCTGGATCTGTTTCCCCCCTCGCAGGCTGCTTTTAGAAAGTAGCTTCTCTTTTAAAGTATATTTTTCATCCCAATCATGTTTTAGAGCGTTTTGGTGGCACATTTTGCTTCATCAGCAAACATTAAGGCAAGAAAATTGGATCCTTACACAGAGAAATTGATATTCCAGGACTAATGGAACGTCACATCTGAGTCAAAGTCCATGTGCATCTCAGTGACACACTAACATCTTGTCTAAACACGGAACATTTCCCTTATTAAATCTCTGTACTCTCCACAAAGAGGTCTGGTGTGAATGAAGCCTTTTAATCCCTGAATGGATCCTTTGCTTTTAGGTAGAGATCTTTATTCTTCAGAAGCATCTGTGTGTCGTGAATGTACTTCTGTCTGGGTTTGTGTGATCCATTTATCTTGTTTTGTCCTTGTTAATTTAATTTGGAGCAATCATAAGAATTCCATCATCTAAGAAGATTAATCCATACTAACCCACTTCCTGTTCCAGAGGTCCCACCTAATCTCTCCCTCATCAGCTCTTACTGCCACTTGAATTTGACTCGGTAGTTTTATTCCTGTGGATTAGATCTTTATGAAAAAACCACTGAGAGATCCCAGATAAGTTCCCCTCTCTCCGTTTGCTGCTCTCTCGTCCCGCCCGCTGTCCTCCCTGACTGTCTTTTTCCCCCAACATTGTGTCCCCACAGTTCTCTTACGGAGCCGCATGATTGTGTGGACGGGTCTCCTCCTGACTTGGATTTACAGTAAATTGAATTGTGAACCTTGTTAGCTCGTTAATCTTCCCGCGTTTGGGCATAGGGGGTTTCTTGGCGGCATGTGACCGAGCTACTTCCTGTGTTCTGAATCTGCTCCGATTGTTTGGCCGAGCAAAAGTTTCCCGTGTTTAAATAAACCTGATATTTTTTTTTTATGCACGTTTTGGTGAAACAGCTGATTTATGTTTCAAGGGAGTTTTTAGTTAAACACAAGTCTGTGCATCAAATATCATGTTCAAAGTCTTCAGCTCAGTAGAAAAGTCTTAAAGTTTGGGGTTTGTCCACAGAGGAGGAAGAAATCACGTGGAAAGTTTGAAGAGGAATTAGGGGCACAATCCTGTTCACGTGTGTTTTTCTACTCTCACTTTGAGGTTGTTTTAATCATGAGAGAGATTAACTGCAATAATGTCAGAGGTGAAGTACTTCCAGAGATAAAACTGTTGATCTCCAAAGGGCAGAAGAGCCTCAGCAGACAGAACATTAGAACAATAAAACTGTCGGCTTGTTTCTGTGTCTGGAGCATTTTTGGTCTTCATTCAGTGAAGTTTGTGATTTATCAGGAAATGTACTAATGATGCACTTTAACTCCCAACAGTTACGGAAGTGAATGTAACAGAGTAATTATACTTGTTTGTGAATATAGAATTAATTTGTATGTAGTTTGTCCATAAATAAACCAAACCTTACATTCTTCTCTTATGTCGGTTTAGCTCCGTCAAATGATCCGCGTCCTTCAGGCCTTCTCTGATCGTGCGGCCTAGCGTAGCATTTTAGATGTTACCGCCAAAACAAGAAGGATCCTCTCTAAGTATTAAAAAAATAGATTTTATGATCAACAAACACCCCAGACTCCTGCTTCTATAGAGATGCCCTCACCTGAGGATCCGCTTATTTCTCTGTGTTTGATCAGCTCAGACAGTGTCCAAATAAATCTTTAGTGTTTTTCTTAGTTGGATTTAAAAACTAAAAGGAAAAAACAAAACTTGCCTGTAATTGTTCCTGGTTAGTTTGATGTGTTTTATTCGTTTATTGAGTCTTGTCTTTATTGACGACTACATCTAGACTGAAGCTGTTTGGCTTCTTCTTATGGTGCAGATTCTCATTCAAGTGACACAAATGTCTTCAGATGCCTTGAAAACGATTTGATCCCTTTTAGATTTGTTGTCTTATGTGTGGAAGTGACACACTTTAGACATGAACAGGTCTGATATGGGTCACCTTTGCCTGCTGGGCCCTAAAATCAAAGAACTTTAAAACATTTTCACCTCACAAAACCTCTGAGAGCTAAAATAACATAAAAGTAGAAAATGTCATCTAGCCTGGTTATAAATCTGTTTGGTTTTGAATATAATTAGAACAAACTGAAGGCATCTAGAGAGATGCAGTGTAAGATTATTTTTCTTTTAAAGCAGAACATTTCTGTCCTTCCTCTAATTTTGTCCCCTGTTAACATGCAGCTCAGCTGATACAGATACGAGCACCCTTTAATTAGAGTTGAGCTCTGCTGTTATCTCAAATCTCATCTCACGCTTTGGATCCAGAACTCTGAAGCTCAGAGCCAGAACTGAGGCCACTTTATCCACTTGTGCTTCTCTTTTAATGGCTAAGATGATCTCTGGGATTGAGCGTTTGCTAAAAGCACCAGAAGAGCAAAGTCATGCTGGGTTTGCTTTTTCTTCTTAGGATTTCCTTCCTCTGTGTAATCAGATGGGTGCTGTTGGGTGTCCCGGTTTCAAAGGCCTGGGTCACACACAGTTCACATCCACCGGCTGGCTCCCTGGTCCGTGTGTTCGATAGCATGGTGGATTCTGTCGGTCTCGGATGAACAGAGATTTCCGTTCCTTTTACTGTTTCCACTTTAACGATAATCTGTCTTCTCTGTAGGTGTCCTTCAACGTGAGCGTGGAAGCGAGGAGCTGTCCTCCCCGCGGCACAGACCGGACCTTCACAATAAAGCCGGTGGGCTTTAAGGACCGCCTGGAGGTAGCGGTGGATTACCAATGCGACTGCGGCTGCAGCCGGACGGCACAGATCAACAGCAGCATCTGCAGCTCCATCGGTACTGGCGCAGATTTACACCTCGGCTGTTATTACATCCGTCAGCTGACGTCAGAGGAGCAGCTGCTGGGCTGTCGGTCATAACCAGCTACGTTGACTTTGATTTGAGTTGAGCTAAATCAAAAGAATCTGTGGTGGCCTTGGTCTTCAAAAACCTGCCATCGCGTTGCATGATTACAAACACAAAAAAGAGAAAATATCTCAAATTTGCAGTTAAAAGTGAAGAAAACAACTTTTTACAGGAAAACCTTTTCACAAAAATCGAGACTTTTTTCCATTAAATCCATCCTCACAACAGAAACCGGAGGTCCAAACCGGACCGAACTCCACTAAAGTGGAGGGTTCCTCTGAATGCTCCGAAATGCTGCTGACACAACTCGATCGAGATAACGCGGAATCAGACGAGACAGATAATTATAATGATGATGGTGACGCTGTTGGAGGTTGGAGCTCTTATTATCCAGCTGGGTTAAAATTATAATGGTTGATAAAAGCTTCCTTCATGTGTTTAAAGTTGAAACTGAAAACAAAGTTTTTGTATGGAACAAATTACATTTTTGCTAGTTTCACACTTTTGTTTTTATAATAAAAGTGCAAATTATACTTCCTCATGGCAGATTTGAGCTTAAAGTAGCGTAAATAAATGACATAACCCATGTTTGGGCCCAGCCAGAGCCCTGACTCTAATCTGATACATGATCTGTGGATTATACATCAGACCCCAAAGATTTGGCGATCAGATCAAACGTAAATCTGTGAAATACCAATGAAAACATCCATTAACTCTTTGGCATTCCTAGGAAGTTTGATTGCTGTTTTTACAAAACATAAATATATATAAATATATGAAACTCAGTGAAACTTGCTTTAAATAGTTTTGGCTTTTAGATTTAAACAAATAAATAACTCTAGGCTTATCTGATCCAGTTATTAGACATTTACCACTTTAGTCAGAGTTATTTTTCATTTTCACAGTTTTGATCTTTCTAGCATTTTTAGCTGACAACTTGATGTAAACTAACAAATTGGCTTGATTTTAGCTTGATCAGCAGCAGTCATGCTAACTCTCCTAGTCGTTAGGAATGCTATAATAAAGGTAGGGAACCACGCACTGGGCTGTCTGTATTTTCCCCAAATGGAAATATTTTGAAAAGACACACTTAGTCCAAGAAAAGGAGACGGCAGAAAAGCTGAAATTCCTTTCTTCCAGCCAGCTGACTCACAGCTTGAGAAAATAAACGGATGGTAAAAGCTCCAAATTACTGGAGACAACCCAGGTTACCGTGACATTCCTTTAATTTTAACCATAGAGTTACAATAAAAACTAAGGGTGAAATTTCTCCCCTTTAGAAACCATCTTAAACATGTTTAAACCAGATTACACGCAGTAACATCTGGGTTTTTAACCTAAATTCATCACTGGTAGATACTGAAATCTTCACCCTGCAGAAACAAATGTCATAATGGACGCCCTCTGCTAAGATGAGCTTATGAATTATGAACATTTGCTTGACTAAATCTGCATCTAGCATCGTCTTATTCTGGTCTCGGCAGAGTAGCTTCAGTTCCTGATGCTTTACTTGCAACAATACCTCCAAAGCTTGAATTAGTTGTATGTTTTGTCACAGCATAAATGCTATAATTCAGTGTTTTAATAACATTTCCTGTGATAACAAAAGTCACTGTAGCCTCTGTGAATTGAAGCGAGATACAGAAGACAAAATTAAAAGGAACTGTAAGAGGCTCCAAAAGATTTTAGACTACGGTGGAAGATCCCCTTAAACCATGACAACAATCCTGAACACATCCACGATTGAATGTATTGATGGGCCTAAATTTAACTGACAAGCTTATAGATGTTCCCACTTTTCATCTTTTTTAACACAACTTCGCACTTTTTTGTGTACAATATAAATCACGACAAAACGTTAAAAGTTTTATGCTCGTAATGTGAAAAAACGCCAGATAACCAGTGATTCTTTTCCCCTTTTATCATTATAGTTACCCTGCCTTTAATGTCCAAGGACAAATGCCGACCTTCTTTAATTAATACTGTAAACAATGAATAGATTGTTAATCTTTACACACAGGCTTTGTGGTCTGCTTGCTTTGCAACTCAGAGTAAAATACAGAGCTTGAAGAGGACTGATGATGAAAAGATCTGCAGGCTTTACATCTGATCAGGAACTTAATCTTACGATTAAGATGTCCCTCAGTGAGTGATAATCATAAATAATCCAGTTATAGTAATTTTTTCATTTCCTGCGACGGACTGCTGACCACTCCAACGTGTGCCTCTATCTCTCCAGCATGGATATGGATGGACTTTTTCATTTCAACAGCACAATACTAAAAATCTAGTGAAAGTTTCCCATCAACCAGTAAAACTCCGCATGTTGATCTGGAGCAGAGTGACCGGACTAAAGAAGGTCTAAAACCTAACCAAAGCTTTTCCCCCCTGCAGGAACGTACAACTGTGGTACGTGCCACTGCGAGCCGGGCTACCTGGGCTCCCACTGCGAGTGCCAGGAGGGCGAGGCCAGCAGCCTGTACCTGGGCGCGTGCCGGGAAGCTGAGGGGAAGCAGGTCTGCAGCGGACGAGGCGAGTGCAGCTGCAACCAGTGCCTCTGCTACGAGTCCGAGTTCGGGAAGATTTACGGAACCTTCTGCGAGTGCGACGACTTCACCTGCGCGAGGCATAAAGGCATCCTCTGCTCAGGTAGGAACGTCTGTCCTTTATGTTGTATCGTATTTATATTGGTGGCTCTCTCTCATGACTTCATAGCTGATCCGCTCATTGCGCCAGCAGGTCGCTGTATCACTGTTACGATTCAGGGTCCAGGTTTAGACCAGTATTGCCAAGATGGCTTTCTAAACATTTTAAGAGAAGTGGCCAAAAACCAATCAGGTGGCTTAGAGGCACTTTCAAACATCTGATGGAGTCATTCAAGAAGTTTTACTGGAATATCATCTCTGATGCTAAAATAGAGACCTTCTAGCATGTTATGACAGTCATTAGCGTAGCATACAGCAGCAGTCTTTAGTCAGAGGTAGATTAGTTACAAGACTGACTGCAATCTATGATTCTTCATGCCCAGAGAATAAAAACCCTTAAAAATTACTGGGGATAAATAAACTATTATCATCATTATGTATGTGAGCTCCTTTGGATTGAATTGAAGGTTTGCATTTATGAGCGAGTAGAGATGATATATTTTTGTTTTTTTGATTGTGGGTCCTTGGAGACCTGATCTACCCAACTAAACATCCAGCTCTGCAGCAATGTTTGTTTTTACTCCTGCTGTCTCTGACAGGTTATCTGTGTGTTACAAGGTCAGGCCTGTAACATCTGTCTGTGTGAAGTGAGGCAGTAACAGTCAGGACTACTGTTTCTGCAGCTGTAAAAGCCTTACGTCAGATGTTTAGGCTTCTGCTGTTTTCTCTCTCAAATGAAATTAAAAAGACAGAAACCTTTTTAACAAATGTATGCGTTTTTATTAGTTGCTCATTGAGAGACTGAGATCAGGTGGACGGCATCTGTGAACATCAATTTTCAAGCTTTGCCACAGATTCTCTGGGCTTTAGCTGGGAGATGCTAAAAAATTATCTGAACCGATCAATTATTGCAATTATTGCTCCTGGTGTAGGTTCAGGGTGGTTGCCCTGCTGGTTCTCTTTCCAGCCTCTAACACATTTTCACCCGCTATTGTCCTGCGTGTAGCCCCGTGCATCTTCCCATCAAGTCTGTTGAGCTTCCCTGTTGCTGTTGAACAAGTATCCACTCCTGAACATGCTGTTTGTTCCCTCCTGAGGCCTCCGCAGAACAGCTGAAGACACCGTTTTTCAGAAAATGCGTGTGCCGATGCCAGCTGGACGATTTCGTCCTCTGATTGGCTCTTCTAGCTCGTGTCCACAGAGCATAATGAATTGTGTGAACAGAAGCATTTGGCTGAAAGGATCCGTACGGGACAGGCAAAAGCCCTTTTGTGTTCCCCATACATTGTGTCCAAGGCGGTGAGAGACCTCCTGGCTCGTCCCCTCGCCAACGGTCGCTCCTCTGAAACCACAGAGAGGCCTTTGTGGCAGCAAGGCCTCCTCTGGCTTGATCCCAAAGCACAGTGCTCTCCTGTGTTTGTCAGAGGAGTTAGCCGCCTTTTCAGAGCCGCGCTTGGACAGCGATTCCATAGATGCAGATGGATCGTTTCTACCGACCGACCGTTGAATTTTAACAGTCCACTACCGTCTGTTGCCTCCATCTTGTTCACTTTACTGGCGCTCCCTGTCTGAAGGAAATCCTATTAAAGTGCGCGTTAAGCCCCTCCAGCTTAGAGCATCTCATGAATTAAAATTGATCCACCTGGTTAGAATCGTGTGTAGGAACGTGATGAAGAGCCTGGAGTCAAAAATCAAGTGAAGAGGTCATTGGTAAAGTTTTAGACTATTTTCCGATCTCTGACCCTTTCTTCCCCGTTTCTATTCAAAAAATAAGACGGTATTAAAAATCATTTTCTCATGGCCATCCGTTGTTTAGGAACAGCAACAACATCACAGCATAATAGCATAAAAATGGATATATTCAAACAACTGAATCCTAATTGATCTGTTAGACATGACACTAATATGTCGATCCTAGTTATCAAACTGGTTTTTCTGTCATTAAATCTTGACTTGCGGCACTCGATCCTCTGGGATCAGAACGCAGACTACACTGACCTAAAATGGTAAACTTTGATTCTTCACTCAGGAACAACGTTACTGTCCACTAGTGGCACAATGGTTGGGCACATATGAAAGTAGGTTGGTTTGCCTCAGAACATGATGGCATTTAATGGACATTCTTGGAAAGGTTAACAGTTTCTTTGTAAACCAGGGCTTCTCCAGTACGCTGTGGTCTTTTTTGTTTTGTTTTCTTGGTTGCATATTCGTCCGTTACAGAGGTTTAACTGTCCTGCCAGGCTGATGAGTTCACGCTGTAAATTTGCAACTGTTGCATCGTCCTCAGATGGTTGCAAACACTTGCTCAGCTGTTAAAAAGTTAATTCTGGAGGTTTGCATGCATAAACAGTCACCTTGTTGTAGTTTTGGTGATCCAGAAGGGCCAGTCATGCAAACACTGGCCCATTTCTTAAAAACCACTGGTAAATGCTCTTTAAAACTCTGTCCTTGGGGTCTTCTCCCAGTGGGAAGTGTCAGGAGGACTTTACCAGGGAGGCAGCTAGGAGGCATCCCTACCTGATGCTCCACTGGTTCTTCTTAATATGTACGACCAGCAGCTCTACTCTGAATTTATCCAGGAACTTCTCACCCTATCTCTAAGGGAGTACCCAGAGTCCCTACATACGAACCCAATTTCAGCCACTTTTACTCTTCTCTTGGTCACTACCTAAAGCTCATAACTATAGCGTAGGGTGGGAAGGTAGATCGACCGCTCAGTTAAGAGCTTTGCCGTTTGGTGTTGCGCTCTCTTCAGACCAGTACAGCATCACTGCAGACGCCCTGAAGTGCCTATCGATAAAGACCTTCCAGGGGCTTTCCATGACTTTTGACTTATGTGGAGGCAAGATGCCTGTTTTAGATCCTTGCTCTACTTTCCCTTCATGCTCATCCACTGGCCACATGTCACATAATGTACCACTGCTCTTGGGATGTGATGAATGCCGTGGTGTCGATGTGGATAGAGAACATACTAGTTCCATGACTTTCTGTTGTTTTAGACACCTGATAGTGTGAATGCCAGTTGTTCTTCCTTTAGATTCAGCTTGGTGGCTCTGCTGGCTGTTAAGGTGCTCTTTGCCAGTTTGCCCCTGAAGTCTCTATCCGTCCTACCAATCAGTTGTACAACATCTATGATGCTCTCCAGAACTTGCCGTCTCCTGCATACCTGCTACTCATTAAGGGCAGATTAAAAGCTTTGTAACTTTCCTCTAGGAAGAATGAAGGAAATACGCCTCAGCACTCCCTTTATAACTATCCCTTCACTCATGCTCTGAAACTGTGCCAGTGATGCTGTCATTGCTATTAGCAACAGACCCACTTCGTCGTTGTACAGTTGTACAGTAGAAATGTCTCACGAGACAACCCCGATTAAGCTGCAGCGAGCTGAGCCATGGACCTCTCAACATGTCTCAGGAAAGTGCATCAACATCTGCTGTTTCCCTTTTGAGCTACTTTATCAAATTTGTGTCACTCGTTGTTGTGGGGAAAACATGGATCATCACCTGAGGGTTCCAGTGCAGATGAAAAATATTGCTGTTGGCAAACATTTTGGTCCTCTGTGTTCACGGCAGTAAGTTTGGTGAGGACGTCGTAGATTAAAAGATGCCTGAATGTGGTTTCTGGATGCTTCACCGCCGGCTCTCTCAGAATGGGATAATCCTCGTTTTTCCGCTTTTTTAACTTCTTGTTATTGTGGTGAGGCATTCAAACCCACATGCTGCCAGAGTTGCTCTGCTCTAGTTGGGTGATGATTGTGTAGCGTAAACCTCATTAAGATGCAGCTGTAATGGAGATTAATACAATAGGATGATCGTTGATGGTCGCTTCACTTTGTTGCCCACCGACTGTAAATAGGTCTGGAAAAAAACCTTGAAGGTTGTGTTTCTATTGGGATGTACACGTTTAAAGCTAGAAAGTTCAGGTTTAAACATGGTGAACTACATACTAAAACTGTGTTATACACATAGTTTACTAGACACAGTTCTGGCTAAGGTGGTGGGTGGACCCTTTTCAACCCACATCAGCTTTAACTGAGGCTCCAGAACTTCTTCTGTTCTTTAGACTGATGTGAGCACAGGAAAAGTCTTTACTCTCTCTTTAACTTGGCTTGGTTGTTTTCTGATGCTAAGCTGTGATATCTGAGCTTTATGACTAAGCAGCTGATAAGAATCCTGTTGTTTTTTCTGTCTTATCAGTGGATGATAAAGAACAATCAAGGAAGTTGCTAATTGGCCTGAACTTTGCTCAGCATCATTTATAGATGACTCACCTTTAATCCAATAGATTAGAGCTGATTCTGAGTCCTGAGCATCATCAGAACCATATTCTGGTGTGTTTTGATGTGATGTGGCCCCCAGACATGTTAGTCAAAGTCTTTAATTACTTACCAGAAACATATAGGAACAACTGTCAACCGCAGCATACCCACAATTACATGTGTTGTGGGATTTCTCAAGCTGTGGTAGAACTGTGACCCGCTGCTTTTTACCCTGTTGCTCATTTCCTGTTTGACCCGGCTCAAATCGGGTTTCAGCTCCCACACCGATTCTAACACTGGATTTCAGATTCTTTCAGTGCACAGGGGAGTTCACGTTGGCTTGACGGCCAACGTCAGCCCATCTGTGCTTCACGCTTGGCAGGAGGTGTTGGTGCTGTTGTGTAACCGTCGGTACATTATCACCAAAGCTTTGGACTTGGGTCAAATCAGATGTGGTGGTGTTCATGAAAGCTTTGTCAGCCCTTTCCACAGTATTGTTTTAAGAGAAATGAGCTGCTACCTTTTGACCCTTCTTAATAAGCCCCTCTGGTTTTCTTTTTCTGTTGGTCCTCTCTGAACATGCTAAAGCTTGCAGAGGCCGTGATGGAGCTACTGTTCTTTCTACATTTAGTTTTTCATGTTGACCCTGGAGTTAATTTGCATGCGTGTTCTCTCTGCTTTGTCTTTTCACTCCACTGGATTCACTGCTCGTTGCAATTTACAGCGAAAAGCTGATATTTACCCTAAAATACTAAGAGCTTCACCTAAAGTTCATCATTACAGAGTCGTCCATGTTTTTGTAAGCTTTACAATTTTTAGACAGAAGAATGAACTTTTATTTCATAAAGCCGTCATCTGTGTGAGGTTTCAGCTAAAATACGTCGATGACGAGAGACATTAGAAGAAGTAGATGAGCGAGTCCATCTTTCCGTTTATGTTGTTTAATTTACACCAGGCAACAAACTGATGGGCAATTAACACACGCGAACTCTACGTTAGCAGAGGCGGAGCTAGAGTAGCTAGAGGCCAGGGCAGCACCGATTCCCCCTGAAC
>JAVLVB010000500.1:577905-609175 GCA_032876305.1 Orestias chungarensis | reverse complement strand
CTGTCTCTCTCTCTGTCTCTCTCTCTCTCTCTCTCTCTCTCGTTGGTCCCTTTCTTTGATGCCGTCAAAGCAAATATTTATACAGCAGTCCTCATAAAGGTTCCTCTCTGCTCAGATGTTTTTATTTCACTATTGTTACTTAGCTTTGACTTCCGAGTCGTCCCGCTGACCCACATCTCCTGCACAGCTGCTTCCAAACAATGATCTAAGAGCTCACCAGCCTCCTGTTGCCAGAAATAGCATGTCTCCTCTTTTCCACATGAACCCTCTGTTACCTCATACATGAGGCTGCGTGTCCTCGCAGCGTAAAAAGGAACATGTGTGTTTATTCGTGTTCGTGCAGAGGACAGAAAACTGGATTGTTTTTTTGGCTAAAGGCAAGAATTGAACTTTTCTTTACTTTGTCAGGTCGACGCATCATAATTAAAACCACATGTTTACCTGAGTCAGCTGGCGAGATCTTTATGATTTAGAAGGGCGGTAAACATCAGGCCAGCTGTGAACAGATTTCAGCCAATGTCTCTTTGTCTTTAACAAATAATTCACGCTGTATTTCTTTCCTCTGTGTTGATTAATTAGACTGTTCTGTTCAATAGTCACTAATAGATTACATTAGTCACACAGGCTTCATTACCTTGTTTCGCCATTGCAAATTGGATGTTGATGTAAATTTATGATAAACACTGTTTGGAATTTATATTTTAAGGTAACTTTAGTGTCTCATAATTAGTTAGCATGACTAACATGTTAGCAACTGAGGGATTTCTAAGTCACCATCTTCCTCCATCAGTAACGCCTGATCAGTAGTTTTGATCAGCCGTTACTGATAGTTTCTTATTACAGTCCCTCCAGAAAAATCGTGATTCTGCGATCGCAGCAGAAAATCCCACAAAATCAAGGAAAGGGTGAACAATAATGCAAAGTTGAGCATGATTCTTAAAAAGCCGCATATTCACCGCATAAATAGCATCTAAATTTAGAAATCACAGAATTATGTAAATTCACCTGATTTTACTAATTCAGATTTTTTTCTGCAGAAACTTGAAATAATTGATTATTTTCTTACTGTTGACTGACACTAACCCCCCCAGCCTAAGTGAACGGTCCGGCGCGTCCCGTATTGGCGTCATCACCTCCGTGCGCCACCATAACAAACAAACGTTTTGGTCCCAGC
The DNA here is from genome assembly GCA_032876305.1 of Orestias chungarensis. NCBI lineage: Eukaryota > Metazoa > Chordata > Actinopteri > Cyprinodontiformes > Cyprinodontidae > Orestias > Orestias chungarensis. The sequence goes on along the minus strand of JAVLVB010000500.1, from coordinate 608,001 downwards.
AGCTGCCACACGTCAGCGTGTCGGCCATCTTGGATGAGTCAGATCTGTAAACTAATGAAAGCAAATGGACTGAAGATGATCCAGCGTCTTACTACAGGAGCTTTAAGTTAGTAACAACTGGCTTTGTTCTTAGACAGATTCTGGAGTTCAGAACTAAGCAATGTTCATATTTAGCTCATACTACGTTATAGATGACCTTAAATGGTCCAAGACTCTAAGTTAGCATAACGGGACTAAATAACTGGCTCAGCTATGCTGCTATGTTATGTCATGTTTGCTGCTTATTATATATGGGAGAAGTTTATTCTCCTACATTTGGAAACAACTATTCACAAGTTTTTCACATTTTTCTGCAGATTTTCGCTCTTTTCCGCATTTTCATTGCTGTAAACAGACGAAATGCTGCAGAATTCACCACAAAATCAAGGATTTTTCTGGGAGGCCTGTATTAGATGATCACCAATCAGGGAACGTCAACCAATAAATCAACAGATTTAATTTAAACGCTGAATTTAATTTCCCTTTGGGATAAATAAAGTATTTTTTTGATTGATTTCTTAGTTAATCTCTAATCAAAGGATTCCTGATCCATTTCCTCATACCAGGACAGTATAGGAGCCAGACTTAACCATCTGTAACAAGTTACCCCCCCGTACTTTTGTTCTGTGTTTTGACAACACATCATTTTTGCGTTAGACTTCACACGCTGGTTTCTAACTTAACAACATGGATTCTGTAGCGTAACTAAACCTCTGACCCAGAGCAGCTGCATCCAAAGATTTACATCGTAGCATTTGCTGTACAGCTCAGGAGGTTGCTTTAGAAGCCAGAAGCTGTTGACACCACTGGTCTGTCTGTTCAGATAATCAAGGGGACGCTGGATCTGTGTTGCTTCCGTTCCTAGGATAGAACGGAAATTAGGAAGAAGGGAAGGCAACTTTTCCATGCATGTCCACATCCGACTTCAGAGTACTTGTAAAGTCGACTTCTTGGACTCCGATGGAGATCTTCACACTTCAACATCTCACTGTTGTTACCAGTGGGGGAAAAAGACTTCCAGCTGCTTCCCTGATGTTAAATCCACACAATACTGTAGTGTAAACACCAATGGTAGAAAAACACACGAGAGCTTCTGTACCCAAAATCCAGGATAGGGAATCAGTTGGAGAGTTAAGTTGTTGATTGTTGGCATGTTATATACAAAGTAAGCATGATTATTCCAGGGCTTTGAACAGTTTCTTGTCCAGCATGACTGAGAAGTTAAACATTTGAAGGAATCATGCACACACATCTTTTTATTATATTATCATAATCTCTGGAATATATCTGATCTAAAGTTTAAACACTTAACTGGGAAAATAAAAAGAACAAAATCTTGTCTCATTTCCTCAGTAATAGCATCCACACAGAAGAGTGTTGTTGGCTGACTTGGTAGATCTGAGTGTGGGACATTAGCTGAAATCAGTGTTGCTCCCACAGAAAGCTGATTCCTTACTGTGTCTGTAATTACTGCGTGGTTTAGTGGTTCAAAGCATTTAAGACGTTTTTACTTTGTGATGCTGATTAAAAGTGTTAAATAACATCCCACAAATATCATTGCAATGTTTACAGTACAAGCAAAGAGCTTTTGGTGAGTCATGGAAAACATGGAGAGTTTGGAAAACTTCACCGTTTTAGGGTCGAGTCACATAGTGGAAAAAAAAACAAGCCAGTGCTGGTCTGGAGGATTTCTAACATCCAGACCAAGCAGTCTTTTCCTTTCCACCTTGATGTCCAAATGTAGTCACTGAGCAGCAACGCTGAGGCCAACGTCAACAAGGCTGAGCTCTGGGGAGAGCTGAGACACAACAGAGGATTAATATGTCCCGCAACAGGAAGTCCGCGTCGCTCCAAGAACATAATCTGAACTGTACATCCAGAAAGTCTTCACAGCACAATGTGTTTCTGCGTTTTATTGGGAGGGAAACCGTAAGTAGGCTGTGCAGACGCTGATGGTGGCATGCTAGCATATTGTACCACAGCTGCCATAGACCAGTGAGGCTGCCATAAACCGGCGCCACCAGCAGGCGTCCAATGACACAACAGCAGAGACAAACTTAATCTACGTCCTACCTCTCAATGGTAGCTCCCAAAAACAACTGGTCATCTCGTCTCTTGGCCTCTTGACATGTGCTAGAAACACGTTTAAGGAGACGTCTCAGAACTGGAAACCGACCTTTTATGTTTATTTACCTTATGGCTTCTCCTCCCATGTTTTTACTCCAGGTTTGAGGTTTTCTGGGTCACAGGTGGGCAACTTCAGTGTCCTGCAACCTTCAGACGTGCCTCTGGTCCAGCAGACCCGAGTCTAATAATCTAAGTCATTCACTTGATACATGATTCTGTTGGACTAGAGATCCAGTTTTAAGCAACTACAGACTCAGGGACCTCAGTACAGTGAAATGGTATTAATGTTACTTATTACAAGCAGTTTTTTTTAGTTTATTTCCAACAAATATCAAATTTAAAGCGTGTTTTTACTTAATTTCCACATCGAGATGAACTCTGGCAGGACTGTGGATCAACTCCCACTCTCTGTGGCGTCCTTTCAAACTCCGATTAAAAACCCAGTTTGTGGCTCTCATGGTTAATAGTTGTCCTGTCAACTGATTCCATCACCTGAGCTGTGGATCTCTCTGGGTACTCCACAGTAGAAAGCTTCTTTCTACCGCTTGGCCTCACACATGAATTTAGCCGCAGTCGTCCGTTTTCGAGCTGAACCTTTTCTGCTGGGTTGTTTGGGTTAAACCTCAAGTGTAAGGAGACAACCAGCTCCAGGTGAGTAATAACAGCGACAGCTCAGGCATTCTGTGATTCATGAGCTGAGCAGAAATCTTCCCGTCATCGATGCGCTTTTATCACAAGCGAGCCGTATTGCCCTGTCTGTGGCCCTTAGGTAACCCTCACCCTCCAGCTAGAGCGAACAACGGCTCCTTCTTTCTGGGGGAGAGCTTGTTTCGGCCTGTCAATTTACCAACCCACATTTGTAAAGCCGCTTCTCTCCGCCGGAGGCCCATCAAATAACACCAAGACTGACATGTATTATTGTTTTATGAGCAGCTTAAACAGTCGCTGGTCCCTGTGTGACGTAAACCAGCTGTTAGAGAAATATTTAACAGTTTAATTTTGTTGTTGTGTGGTCAAACATGGCAGAGGTTTGGTTGTCGCAGATAACAAAGCTTCATTTAAGCCGAGGGTCAGCCTGCAGAGGTTAATTAAGTTCTTTATGTGTGGAAATGGAGCAGCTGTAAGATCTGATGTTGCTTTAACTAATTGGACGTAGTTGGTCTAATAAAACAAGCCCGATGCTTTGATTTGCTCCTATGCTAGAGTCTACTCTCCTCATCAAGGACTTCAGTTAGAAGTAACATTAAACTAAAAGCACAGAGAGTTAATGATGGATCACTGGAAGCTGCTCGTGTCATGTGGTTTGTGCCTAAATCTTAAAATCATGATCATAACTTTTTTTTAAATATGCTGGACTTGATTTTGCTGAGTCACAGTTTTTAAAAACTATTGTTCCAAAATAGTTATTAAGCTAAACTGAAGCTAAACTGTAGCACTGCTGTGGTCTCTTGTAGTGCTGTGTTGTTTAATAGGAAGAGGCACTTTGTTGGGCAGCTAAATGGGGCCTTGAAGAACACCGTTTAGTCACTCACAACAATTTTATTACTTTTTAAATTATGCAAGATGTTAATTTGCTGTTTCCATAATCACAGGGATTATTAGCTCAATAAATCTGTATTTCTTTGCTCTGTCTGGCTCTTTAAAGTCTGTGTGGATCCAACGTTGCAGTGAATCTACCTAAGACATCACAGAACTAGCGTCCTGAAGAGCACAGACAGGCTCTTTTGTTCACTATTTCCAACTATCCTGGCTGAAGGTTGTAAATCCTCTCCACTATCAAAGCTTTGGGGTGTCTGTTTAAACATGGATTGTGATCCACAGGTTTTGGTTTTTCTCGGATCCTTAATGATGCTCGTTTTTTGCGTTGCAATGATCAGCTCCAGGTCGGTGTGATATTTTAAATGGTTATTAATCTAAAACTGATGTAAGGGCTTATAGTCATCCAGACTGTGTGCAGGTTTCCCAGAGGAGGTGAAGGTTCTACTTAGATTGTAAAGTTTTTTAAATTGCTTTGTTTATGATGTATCTTTGATTTTAATTGATTTTGTGCCTGAGACGACATCTGTTTTAAATTGGCGCTACATAAATAAACTGATCCTTGATTCTTGACTTCTCCAGGCTCTTATCTTGTTTGTTTCTTCAGTTTCAGTAAAGCCCCTTAAAGAGAATTTAGATTTTTAAAGTTTCTGACTTGTCTGACTGTTTTTAAAAGGTGATATGAGAAGTTTCTTGTTAGAAAATGCAGCGTTTATTCCTGTATCTTTTTAAATCTTCTTGTTTTTCCTCTGACTTGTTTTAAAAACGTTGATGATACTAATGGAGAAAACTGCATGTTTACTACGGTGTAACAGATTTGTTGGGGTTTCTTTTTAGTAGATATAGGTTTTTGTTAAAGAAGATTCTAGAGTTGTACTTTTGGTTTTATTCATTTATTTCTGGCTAAAACTGTGTTTAATACTTTTATTCATAATTGTTTCCCATATTTGAGAGTTATAGCTGAAATGAGGGACTGTAACAACTAAGTTATCCTCAGGGATTAATGACACATGAAGGATTCTGATGGTGTTGTTCAGATTTCTCAGTGTTGCCCTTTAAAGCCTAAATCCGGCCAGTCCAGCTGAACGCTGGTCAGTTTATTTCTGGTCGCCGCTCTAATATAAACAGGTTCTTCCTGACTTCGGTCCGTTTTCTTATCTCCTCACGTCGGCGCCGCAGTTTGGATTGGCAGGCAGCAGGGACGTCGTGTGTTGTCTCCGTCCTTCAGAACAGAACAGTGTCTATCCGTTTGTCCCTGGAGGAAGATAAGGGACCGTCCCTGGTCGACGAGACAGAACCGCAGCCGTGTTATGTCGGCTTGGCTGTGTTTGCTGGTGCCACCACCTCTGCTGCCTCCACTTCTCTGGTGTGGAGTTGAAAAAGGTTTGTGCGACTGAGAAAACGTCTTCCAGTCCCCCCGGGGTATTGCCAAATATTTTCTCTCTGACCCTTTGAGTATTTAAAACGTCGTCCTTTAAAGAGGAAATGATCTTCATTCCTCTCTGCAGTCTGGAAGTCATGATGAGAGGAGCATCGGCAGAATTATTACTGCATGTTTTTTCTCTTTAAGTCCAGAGTGAGACGAAGATTTAGAGGCCAGTCTGAGTCCCTGTCTGAGCTGTAATCTCATCCCGCAGCTCAATATATAATTTAGTGTTTTATGGTGATATTGTTCTGCTGTCAGGCTGTCATTTGGAGACCCAGTGTGAGTTTCCTCTCAGCGTCAGACTCGGGGAGGGGCCGCCTGGTAGGTTTGTTTGGTCAGGCTCCTCTGAAATGAATGTGCAAAGTTCTCTTTCATTTGCCATTAATACCCTAAACTTTGCCATCAAAGGGTATTTTAGAAACTTTCAGCTTTAGTTTGTGTGTGTAGGGACAGAGTTTGTGCCTGTGTGTGGACCAAATGAGCAGATAATGGAGGCATGTTCAGTGAGGAGGCTTCATGGGTGAAGAGCACTTCAAACTATCTTTCTACCCTCACAGCCAGACAGAGATTTCATGAGGAGCTTCATTTCTGTTTGGAATAAAGTATTTTTTTAATGAATTTGAACTAAAAGTAAGCCCCTTTTTTCCTCCTTTTATGTTAATTTATCAAGTTCTCTCGATCTTTTGAGCTCGTTGCGTAAATATAAGGCTCAAGCAAACAAGAGCCACAAGCATTTTGTGATGTTTCATACAAATAATGAGGTAAAACAGAAACGACTGTTTGGTTATAAACAGTGAAAGAAAGCCGTGGTGTAGACGTCACCTTCAGCAGTGCTCAGGTTCACCTCGGCCTTTTATACGTCTCTTCATCTTTACTCTGCTTGTTTTGGCTGTGTTGTGGGGACCAAAGCTCAGTTCCCACCAGTACAAATGCTGTCGTTAGGTTTGAGGTCAGGCGCCAACTATGGTGTGAATTGAGTTGGGGTCAGAGGTCAGGGTCAGGCTGTAGAAATTCATGACCAATGTAGGACAGAGAAACATAACATGTGTGTGAGCGTGTTACCAGATGTGTGGTCGTTACCTTTGCTGCTGTGAAACCAGACGAAGCAGAAGGCCTACGAAGCGCCTTCACCTGTCCGTCTGTGTTGCTCGCACGTTTAGTTTTTGCAGTAGGTGGAGTAGTGGATTTGCAAACATACAGGTTGCAGGTTCAATTCCAGCTCCCCCCTGTCACAAGCCACCTAACTTAACCTACCGATTCGTAGCGACGCATGTATCAGTGCTGAATGTGGCTTTAGTATGAATCGCTTTCCCAAGTTCAAGTTCATTTACCTCAGTCTCAAGTTTCTATAACGTTTTAATCATTCTATACTAAATCATCAGCTTCCTTCTAACTGAAAGTTACACATCGGATCAGACATAGTATCGGATGTTGTTCTCTGCTTTTAGGACAAGTGGAAGCAAGATGGGCGTCAACCTTGAAGCTGCTCATTTCTCTAAGTCTTAAACCCTCAACTGAGATAGACTTCAGGTCTCGGGTTTTATTCAGACTAAGCAGCAATTTGACAGGAATGTGATGAGTTACACAGGAAGTGAAGGACGTCCAAAAAAAGCTCAAATTTCAACATAAACTAATTTCTAATCAGTTAAATGAAAAGGTAATTTTGTCCCAGCTTGTTCTATCAGCAGGGGCCAGTTTTTTTGTGTTTACTCACAAACCGGCCTACCATCACATGACTGCATGATTGCGTAATGAGTCGGACCCTCTAGTCGAGCCAAAAGTCTGATGAGAGCTCCACATGTTGAACGCCACTGTCATGTCTAATTAGAATTAAGTTTTGGGGGAAAAACTCTTTATTTTGGGAGTATAAATATATAAAGCAGAGTTTTCCTGAAATGAAAATCATCAATTCCTGATTACATTTTTCTTATGGGTTTAGAAATAACCCCTCGCTTATGTCCACAGTTTCACTTAAACCTCTGAAGAATGTTCCACAGCAAAACCTTTCCAAAGACACACCACTTCCCTCTTCACTCTGCTTGTTGTTCCCCAAACCTTTTGAGTCACCCTGACAAACTCTGGAACACCACAAGCATTTCAAACATCCACTGCAGCTCTTCCCAGGAGCAGGACGTCGGGCCAAGACTCGGAGTGGAACAGGAGAAGTCGGAGGTTACTGCCTGCTGTTTTCTTTCCACGCAGCAGCTTCTGGGACACAGGCAGCGCTCTTGGAGCTCTCCAGCAGGAAGCGTGAACTCTTCCCACCTCACATCAGTAGCGAGAAGCAAACGAGCCCACATCCATATTCTCTGCTCGCTGCTACGTCCCTGCATTCCACATGAAGGTCACTGAGTTCAACACGATGACCCGAAACTTGATAAACCAGATAAAGACTTTTGTTTTTTTGCACATCCAGCACTCTGTCAGACTTTAAACCATATGTTCACATTTTTCCTCTAATTGTGCATTGACGTGATGTGCTCTTGTCTGCGAGCTACAGTGACTGAACAGCTCATTTACTTTTTTATACAAGCTCTAAATATTTGCATAAGTCTGTTTAAATGTGCTTTTGAAATCCATGCTGACTCTTGGCGAGAAACATGCATTCCCAGGCTGTAACAATACAACTTGAACTGGATTCTGATCCTATAAATGTAACAGTTTGAGCTGCCACCTCCACCTTTTAGACAGGCTGGATGTCCTTTCATAGCTACCTGATAATCTACCTGGAAGGATGCCAGTGAAGCATCCTGTGAATCCAGACTATCCCCGTTAGACAGTCCGTCTTCGTACTGCAGAGTGTCCCCATATGGTCCGGTGTCCCATTATTCCGATAATTCAAATTCCGGCCCAACGAACGAGGATGAAATGGCTGAATCACGTCCTCAGTGCCATTTCTTTTTCTACAGTCCTGGTAAAGGTCAGATTTTTGTTCAAATCTGTTAAGAGATGGGCATCTAAAATATTAAGGACACTGGCCCTCCAGCACTGAAATTGCCCACCCTTATCTTAAAGCAACACTAAAGGAGTTTCAGTTTTGGTCGATTTTTGCGGCCAGTGTGGACAAAAGCTGTTGGAAGACTGCATTTCCCATGAGCACCAGCGCATAGCGCGGTAAAACCCTGATCTGCTGGTCGCCTGCAGTTGGATTGAAGTAGATTTCTGTTTCCAGTGACTGTGTGACGGATGAATAACGGTGAGGTGATGAATGTAATTGTGGTGAAACAATGTCAGATGATGATGTTGAAGATAAGAAACAGGGGAAGTGACGTATGTCGTAAAGCAGTCAGCACATTTGTAGATGTTTAGTGTGGAAGGCAGGGTTCCTGCCACCCTCCTCAAAGTTTCTTAAAGCGATACGGACCCCCTCGGGCCGTGACAGAGGCGCCATTCAACGAGCTGTAAGTCGACGTATGATCACTAAAGTTATGATATTTTATGAAGGTTAAAAAGTTACTTAGTGTTGCTTTAAGGCTCTTCTAGTGAGTGTGTTCACATGTGACGTGCCGCCACTGTGGCCAACATTAGACAAAGACCAGTTATTTGTCTGATTGTTTGGATGTTTCCATGAAATGTGAACTGCAAATCTTTGACAGATTGAGGAAGAGTGATGAGGGGAACAGAAACTTGTTGATTGTGCGAGAAAAGCAATTCTGGATGTATTTTGCAATTGCAAAAGCAGTTGAGTGATCATGTAATGGTACATAAACAAGCATGTAAAAACCTAAAATGTGTCTGTGATGCATGTGTGGGAATTTACTTCTTCAAAATAAAAAAGTATGGCTATAAACTAAAAACCACCACAACTAGCTTGATGCATGATTTAACCATTAGGCATGGTTGGATTTACTGCCGTTTCCTTCTTATGGAAGAATATTACCGTCAAGCAGCACCAGGACTTGATCTATCATTTTTATCTGTCCAGACTTTGTTTTCGGTTTAGGAGGTGGAATAACTTGTACTCCACCTCCCTGTGATGGGTGTTGGAATATCACGTTCCCCGCTGACAAGTTTTCACCACTTTTCTTGTCATAGGTTAATTCCAGATAAGGGGCATCATTTTGGGACTTCGGGCAAACTGGTCGGTCCCCTTTTAGTATCGGCTGATACCGATACCGGCCTATCCGATTATCTATTAAAGTTTAAAGTTATTTAGCCTACTTACTTTGTTGTCAGACTCATGTTGAAAAGAGTTTTACTCTTGATAACAACTAGCCAGCTGAATTAGGTGAGTTGGATTAATACACAATAGTTGGTAATGAGAAACTGGCCTTTTTATTCAGGGATAAACACAAAATAGACAAAATAATAAATAACAAACAGAAATGGCATCAGTAAACCAAGGCTTAGAAATTAGTCTATTAGTCAAATAATATTTTAAACTCTATTTAAAGGCCAAAATGCCTTTTACTCCCTAATCTCCTCCACACTTTTCTGCTCCATCTCCATCTACACATTCCCCTCAATCTCACCCGTTTGCCCTGCAGTCCAAGCATGATGGGGAGATTCTTTTTTACAAAGACGAGCATTTTGAGATGCTCAGGTGTCGGCCTACTCCTGTGTTCATCAATGATGAGTGAGACTGCCCTAAAAAGCCTCTCGTCTTTTCCATCCTTTAAGATAAAATAATCCCACACAACTAGCATTTTTACCAATAATGATCATTTTACCTGGCCGTCTTAACCCTTTAGGCGCAGGAGTTTTTTCAAGAAAATTTACAGTTTTGATATCAAGGTGTTAAAAGGCCATAACTTAGAAGTGGTTTGAGACAAAGGTTTACTGTCAATGAGAAATATCTTCAGTATGAACCTACATTTGGGATAGAAGTAGATTTGTCATGTATTTAGATTATTGTGACATCAACAGGTTGCGGCCAAATTGGAAAATGTCAATTCATCATTCAGAAAAGAGAAAAGAAATCAATGGACTCAGAATTTATCAGATCGTCTCCACAATAACCAAGAGGCTCATCAAAATTTAGGATCAACTCTTCCTCTTCGCCTCAAGAACTGCCGGCCATCATCATCATCACCGTGAATTACCGTGCAGTAGTGAACGCCGCACTCAGTGGTGTGTTTTTTCCCGGGGCTTCTCCCACGGCTGCCACGAAAAACCACGGTTGTTTTCATCTCCACTTTATTCACCCCTATTTGCGGTGTTGTGAGCCCCTCTGCCACCCCGACCACGTCCCCTGCTTGGCGTTTGCAAGACGGGGACGCATCGCGCATCGTGATGTCCACAAATGCTGCTCGGATTACAGGCACATTTGTCCCCTAACTCCTGGTAAAAAGTAGCAACAATTCGACACCACTTTTATAGACACAGCCTGTTTTATTCAGCAATGCTGTGTGCTGAATGTGTGCTAGAAAATGTGGACCGGAAATTAGTGAAAACAGAGCAAAAACTGGAATGGATTATCTAAATCAACACTGGACAACACGGATTGGATTTAAAAAACTGGATCGGGAGTTTGGATCGGAATTTTCACGTGCCGGCCGATCCGACACCGATACGCATGTTTAGTAAATATTGCCGTCCGATCCGATATGACAAGCCTACTCTGTGCATACAGGGAGTAGTTTTATTCTAGTTCCTGGATACTCTAGTATGGATAGATCCTAAAACTAACACAGGAAGTAAACTAGGTAAAGCCAGTTCGGGGCAACACATAGAAACTACTGGTAAATCACTCCAGTCCAATGCTGTTTGAAGTGGCCAGCATTACATGACTTACCCTGCTGTTTTTAAAAAATGGGTCTGCCAGCCCAGACGGAGGGAGCAAAACACCAGCTATACGCCAAGAAAGATCACAGCTGTCTCTGATTAGTGTTTATGTTCTTCTATGATCCTTCATTGATTTAGGGTTTCTCCAATGGAGCTTTACTGGTTACCATTATTGGCTCCTGGCACAAAGTTTCTGTCATCTGATTCTTGGCATTTTGTTAAAAGTCTAAAAACCTTCCACTTAGCAGAAAAACACATTTTAGCTTCTGGTTTAAAATGGCAAAGCATTAAAAGAAGCAAAAGGAAAAGCCTCATTTAGACTCCACTCTCCTCCTTCAATCACTCATTTGAAGGAGTGATTGCTTCAAATGCTCTAAGAACAACGTTTTCAGTCCTAAGCTGCAGAGCGAACCATTTCTGCAGATGTCATATTTTCAGTTAGTAGAAACTAAATGCTGTCTCCACTTGTTTGGTTCTGGGAATATAGTTTACAATTGACACACAACACTGAAATGTATCAGGTGAGTATCAAGTCAGTTTTGAACTTGTCACCAGCTTACAAAGTGAAAAGGTTTGTAGAGGTACAATAGACCTCAGATGTTCTACAGATGTTGGTAACGACCCATCCAGTCCAAACTGATCCCCTTTAACACCTTGGCTGCATCCAGAAATAATCACCACGAGGTTTATGAACAGAATCAAAAGCAACTCAACAGAATATTTCAGTTTTTTACAGCAAAAAGTATATATATATATCCAACTTTAAGTTAGAGTATGTTTAAAAAAAGTGGAATGTTGCAGAAAAAATATTTAGGAACTTCCCTTGTTAATGTGTTTGGGAATCAAATTACAAGTTTTGTTTCAAGAGTTTCTCCTGGTTTCTCAAAAGTGTCCATCAAGTTTACAGCTGCATGCTAATTGGCACCAATAAAGGTCAATGATTGGCATGATTGGCTTATAGAATGATAGTGTTTAGTAGCTTCTAGTAAATTTCAATGCTGTATATTGAAATAAGGACAAGCTGGGACACAAGTGTCTGAACAGGACGCTGGTCACCTCCCCCACACATCTAATAAGCACTCAAGTGTTTATGGGCTGTAAGGCTGCTCGCAGCTAGCCAGGACTTGTCCATGTGAAAGCAGCTATATTTGCACATCTTTTATCTTCTTCACACTGAGAGGCGTAAGCCCTCATCCACCCTGTTGAGTGCCTAAACAGTCATTTAAGGACACCTTCCCCACACTTGGTGCCATTAGTCTGCCCCACGCCGCTCATCGCGGCCGCCTCTGGGCAAAGATTGGGCGTGGTGTGGAAGACGGCTAAAATGACACAATTATGTGACCAGACTCAGTTTTTGCTGTTGAAAACTGCACACTGTAAAGTTTCGCTGTAAAAGTGAAGTTACTGCACGTCTGAGATTCCAGACAAAGTGTTGCATAATGCTGACCACTCAAAACTACTTCCTCCTGGCACGTAGGGGTCTTTGACCTCTTGGAGGAAACTTATTAGTCTACAGCTAAGTCTTTGTTTTTCTCCCTTTCGGACATGTCGTCACTGGCTAAACGTTTCAGCTTTTATGAAGAGTGTTGGACAAAAGTAGCAGCCACTCCTAAACTGTGATTCATTCACAAGCGATCCAATTCCTCCATGATCGGCACTCCTCTGTTGGGTCATCGTTGCTTTTCCAAGGTCTTTTCAATGTTGAAGATCAGAATCTTTCAGGGATTTTACAGTAAGAGAAAAACATGATGTAAGCCTCTTCTAAACCACATGGTCTAAGAAAGTCTCTGTTATTTGTGACCAGACATGATGATATGTGCCTGTTTACACAAATGTGAAAATGAAAAGACTGGAAGGATGAAGCAATGGTTTTTTTCCAGTGCAGTGGGTTTTTCAGAAGGACTGATTAACCTAATAACATCAATATTAATAAAAGCCATTTCTCTTTCACTTAAATACATTTAAGCAGCTTGTCTGTTCAGATATAGACATTATACATGTGATAGAGTAAAGAGACATAGACAGACAGAGAGGTTTCTGGAGTTTTACCTCATGATTTATCGTCGAAATCTCTGAGTGGAACAAGTTTGATAAAGGTCACCGTACTCCATATATTGGTTAATCTGTTGCCACGTGTTGGTGTTGTTTAATACAAATTGCTGGCCCTTAAGTAATATTCCAACAGCCAACCTCCTCAGGCCATAATCTGGCCTTCAACATTGGCTGACAGACTTTATTCAAAGGTTACATTTAGATTTCTGGAAAGTGACAGTAGTGTTGGATGTTGAGTGGGGAACATTTCTGCGTTTAGCCAGGACCCCCAAGCCACCTTGAATCCGCTGTAGTTCTTAACCCATGATCACAACAAAAATGCCGCAGTGTCGGTGGAAACCAGCCCAGTATAAACGGGGCCTATGGAACATTGAGGACCACAAACGGCAATGCTTTATTCCTCCTCCTCCACCTGTGGTCCCATCTAGGACATCTCTGCTATGTCCCAGAATACTTCAAGGGCTTTTTAAATAAAAAAATATATATGTATATATATATATAATGTGTGTGTATTAGTGTATTTTCATAGTTCACATACCAAATATACCCTAATACACATAAACGTACACAGTGGAAGTAGTTCTAACACTATTGCATAACCCCACATCCACAAGCTTCCTTATATGCTTCCCTACTGTTGGGTATAAAGTCAATCATTGCAGAGGAACATAAATGACGGTCCTGGATCGTCTTTTAGCTTTGTAAGCTCCATTTTCAGTCAGATATTTTAGATATGACCAAGGAAAAATAACCAAAATAAATAACCAGTATGAAGTTATAGATGAATGTGTGAATACTAAACCTCGAACAGACAGGGGTCTCCTGTACCATAAAAACAATGCAGGTTATCTTTTTTAATGCTCCCTTTAAGGAAACTCCATGTGAAACGAAACACTGGTTTGTCAAATGAAGGGCAAACATCTGCATTACTGTGGATTTTAGTTTTTTTAGTTGGATCCCAATGAGTCCCCACTATTATTCCTGGGCTCCATTCACATCCAAACACACCCTTACATTGAAATCACGCCAATCCCCAACCGAGGAAATGATGAATCTGTTCCTCCTCTGACTGTTTTGTTCGGCCTGGGGCGATGACCTTGATCTCCTTTCTCCGAGCTTTATCCAGCTGCCATAGCAGAATAATGAAAGAGGTCTTTGTAAAGGATCTAGTGTCAGAAGTGCTTATCTGAACCCTCATTAAATGTGATTTTAAACACTGTTTGAGGAATTCGTGATACTGGTATCAGTGTGTTTGTAGTTATCAGCCAATAACGCATATTAATCGTGCTAATGTAGCTAAACCTGACCTCCTTCCCCATTATCATGTTGTGTGGGTGCTTATCATCAGTAGAGGCATGGTCATTGGTTAGATATGAAGGCTCCTAGATTATAGAGGCCAATGTTGGAGAAAACCAGTTGGAGGCTGCAAAGAACGTAGCATCATTACGCAAATTCACAAAAACTTCAAGAAGTGTGAAGTGATCTACAGTATCTGTGGATCTTATGTTGAACTTCTCTTATTTAACCCTCACAGCTCTGATGTCTTGCCTCTTTTTGATGTGGCTCCCATCTTGTGGCAGGTCACGGAGAATGCCACTGCAGCGAGTGCAAATGCCACGCTGGTTTCATCGGGGACAACTGCAACTGCTCCACCGAGACGTCGTCGTGCTTCTCAGAGGACGGGAAGATGTGCAGCGGGCGAGGAACCTGCGTGTGCGACCGCTGTCAGTGCACCGAGCCGGGGGCGTTCGGAGACACCTGTGAGAAATGCCCCACCTGCCCCGACGCCTGCGGCACCAAGAGGTACAGACCACACATAACAAGATTCAGTAAGCAGGAGGTGCTCCTGGGTTTCATTTGTTTATTTAGTTTAATGTTACAGAAACCCAGATCGCAAAAGATGTTAATCTAATGATTCATAATAAGGCTGACTTCATAGTAGATCAAACATCCAACTGTCATCCTATTCTAACCAATTAACCAATTCAGAAAATGTCACTGAATCAAAGTTGTTTTATAGTCAAATTTCAAAATCTAATCGATGTAGAATCACGTTATGCTGTGTATGTAATCGTTCATAGTAATATTTTGTCTTCTTAGATGGATTTTATTTGGGAAAAGGTTTTAATGAGATTAGTTTTAAAAACTAAATGTTAAACAAAAAATCTGTTCAGTTTGACTCATTGAACTTTATTCTCAATATTCTTATACATGTCATAGCAAAATGTGCAGAGATGGATTACATAAACATAGAAATGAAAATGTAGAAAAAGGAGAGAATATTCTATATATATAGTTACTTTTTTCCACAGTTTTCTTTTCAAATGTACAGTGTGATGAATGATGCATCATTTATGATTCATTAAAGGTGCGATTTGTAAGTATCTCCCAGTTCAGTAACCTATCCTGTGCGTAAAACCTACCTAGGTGCCTTCCTCCTGATCTGAAATAACTAAAGCCCTGTTTGAATGTTCACATATTTTAATCGATGTATTAAGAGTTAAGAAAACTAAAATAGTTTCTTTTACAGCATGTTTTTGTAAATCCAGCAGTGAGACTATATAAGTGTCAATGACTGAAAGGTAAAGTAGTCTTGGAAGAAAGCGCCCCGTAGATTTATTTGATCATTTTCAAACACATGAACAAAATAAATTCTGGTCCAATCTAGATAAAACTAAGCTGCTTCTAAAAGGGAATAAAGCCCAACAAAAATGGAGAAATTAAACATATATGTTTCATTTATGTAGCTGTAAGATGGGTTTAAATCTGCAGCCCTTCTGTGTCTCTTTGCTGTATCTAACAAACCCAACAGCAGAAAAACCCACGGACTATAACCTGGTAGATGAACTTTAAACCAGGGAAGACTCATGGCTCTAAACCATCAACGTAAATCCTCATAATCTGGACGGTCTCTGCTGCTGGGAAATGCTGCGACACCCCTAACACAAACTAAGCTGAGCTTTATTTGCTCAGTTTTAATTCTGCAGAGTTGCTCCCTCTTTTCTTTAGAAATCACTCGTCTCTTTGCTTTCTTTCCCCAGAACAGATAAAATAACAGGGCAGACAAAAAAACAGTGTAACCGTAAGGTAGGGATGAGTATTTTAAGCTTTTAATCTGAAATAAGTAGATTTCCTGATATAGTTAATCACCTGACAGCTCATCTGTATTTTTGATGTATGTTGATTTGAAATAAGTCTTGATTCAGTAAAATGACACTCTTACTACTTATTATAATCTTTTAAATCACGCTCCTGAAATATTCTCTGGCTCAGCAGTAAATGTTGCCTGATCATGGTGATGAGCATCCATCTGTGAACTCTGTCCTCCGTCTGCTCCAGGGAGTGTATCGAGTGTCGACTGTTCAACTCGGGGCGGCTCGCTGATAACCAGACCTGCCAGCGCTTGTGCAAGGACAAAATCATAACTGTGGACAGCTTAGGTGAGAAAACCCAGCACATGCACACA
Source organism: Orestias chungarensis (assembly GCA_032876305.1). NCBI lineage: Eukaryota > Metazoa > Chordata > Actinopteri > Cyprinodontiformes > Cyprinodontidae > Orestias > Orestias chungarensis. The sequence goes on along the minus strand of JAVLVB010000500.1, from coordinate 591,631 downwards.
TTCCTTTACCCCGCGCTTCTAAATCTAACAAGTGGAGCAGAGAGGACCGGGAAAACGCAGGGAGCTGCTCTGTTGATACGGCACTACTTCAAACACCATCTCTACACTGCACAGGTGGCTTTGGCCTACTGAGGGAGAACAGATTTGCAGTCTTTAACTCTTTAAGCGTGTTAAACCGCACCTTTAGCAAACAGCAAGAGCAAGAATGTCGTGGTTGAGCTTTTCTACCTCGACTTTGAACTCGTGAGAGATTCACAAAGACTCGATGACTGTTTAAAATGAGGTTCAGTGATAACTGCATGTTTATTTTATTCCTCCATCTCCTCCTCATGGACCAATAGCAGTTCAGTTTGACACCCATGCATGATCTTTTCCAAAGATTATATAGAAGTATCTCTAACCACAAGGCCACTGATTAGTTTTAGCTACAAACCTACAAAGTATAAGAATGACAGCAAGTCAAATTTCTGGTTATCGCAGCAGAAAAATGTGATTTTAATGGTGGAAGTCGCATCAGCGAAGTTTAGTTAAGGCACGGTCTGATAACCTCGAGTAGAGCTGAGGTTATCCCACACGATTACCCTGTTTACCCCAAACTAGCAGAAAACATTCACTGTGCTTCATCTTTTCCATAGTTTAGTTAAATTATAGCTCTGCGCCACAATAGATTACATAATCTGACCTGCAGTCAGAATTAAAGGAGTGTGTTTGCAATGTTTAACCCTCTGGATGGTTCTAGTTAGCAGTTTGGTTCCTGCTGGTTCTAAACTCTTTACGTTTCAAAAAGACAAACATCATAATTTATTTAAAGACCTTCATAACTTAGTTTTTTTTCTTCCATCCATCCCCGTAAAGTTCATGTAAGTGTTGCAGTTTTAATTAGTCTAGTAACTGAGCACAGCGACCAGGAGGAGGAACACCAGTTCTCTAACTGGGAACTGGGAAACCTGAAATTGGACAGAAAACAAAGACTTAAGTCCCCCTAGTTTTTAAAATATTGCTTTGACCCACCAGAAATTGTTCAGAAACTTTTAGTCCATCCGGTTCTGAGACACGTGGAAATGAAGTTTACATTTGCCAGACAAATGTGGGCGTTGCTCGGGGTTAAATCCGAACAGCGGCGGTTTAAAAGTGGAATCAGGAAGAAGAGAGGTCACTGAGCAGAAACGAACCCTAGAGAAAAGAGATCCAAATAAACCCGGCGACATCTGTGAAAGCAGAAACATCCCCAGGAATTTCTTTACTTCTCCTTTTCCAGAGGGAGATGGTTTCGGTCGTCAGTCCTTCCAGCAAGATAGAGCTCATCATTTTTTTATTTTGTAACTAAAATGTTGAGGAGCACAAATAAAGCTTTTACATTCAAAGACATTTGGATTCATCCTGTTCTGATTTAGAAACCTTTGCTCAAGTGTTGTTTACATTAATTTATAGTAGCAGACGGACAATGAAGGCCAAGATTTGACAGATTATTCTCAGTTTTTCAGGATCTTATAGTATTGAAATGCTCCATCTTGTCGCTGTATTAGTTTAAGGTCTTAAATTAAGCCCTGGATCAAATTGGCACTCAGTGACTAATAAATGAAGGAAGATTTTATTTTTAAAAATGTAGTTATTCCCTCGGTACAAATTCAGATTAAACTTCAACTGTAATGAACGTGTTCATGAATACGAGTTCATCATTGTTAAAAATAAACAGAAAACTTTCACTATGCCAAACATTTTAAAACCACCTAGCTCATCCGTGCTGAGATATTTATGTTGTAACGTCACTCTTGCTCTGGCGATACATTTTAATGTGCTTTGCATCAATCTTACAACTCCTCCTCAAATGCATAGCCAACTTTTCACGGCCGAGGAACAAAATTAATCAACCATAATTTTTTTATTCTTCGCCATATGAGGAAAAGTCTGTAAAAGCTTCTCCAAATGATTCCCAAATGCTGCTAAGTAGCATAAATACATCTATTATGGAAAAGCATTGTACGAAAGCATGAACGAAAAGGACATTTATCTGAAACAGCTGGATTATGGCTTAAAAAGTGGTTTATAAAGTAATCCCCCAAACAGGTTTACAATCCAGTGGTAACCCACAATCTAGAAAACAACCCGGGCCTTTGAAGCTCTCTGTGGTTTAATGCACACTTTAAAGGAAAAGTCTGTTAAATTAGGTGTTAAAATCAATAAATCAATCAATCGGTAGAGTTGTGCTGCTGTTGGACACACGTGACACCCTGGTTTTTATAAGCACAGGTTATATAAACGCAGTTACTAGTTAGAAAAGTCGTTTTGTTCCAGAGATATCTTTGAGTTTTAAGCTCTGTAAGAAGAACATTGTGGTGATCCATTAAATACTGACGTTGCTAAATTGGCTATTTCACTTCCTTTATTTTTTCAGGTGTCACCATTTTAGAAGAAATGAAAAGTGCGGATTACTCATTCTGAATTATTCTGTAAAACAGTTTGTAAAATGTTTATTTCATAGTAGATATTATGATAAACAAATAAAAACAATCTGGTGTGATTCATGAACACAAACTAGTTCATTCATACTTGAGCATGAAATGATTTAGTTCAGTGTCAAACATTCCTGCTGTGATTGGGACAGAGAGGAGGAACTAATCCTTCTCACTCCTGTTTTTGTTAGATTTTATTTTGAAAGTCGTGAAGAAGAGCTGCCACACAAAACCAGGAAATATTTTCCTGCTATGATGTTTCCGTACGGGTCTCTGTTTAGTTGTGGCTCAGACGACAACGACGCCCGCCAGCCTTTCCCAGGCTTTAAATACCGCCGGCTTTTCACTGATGTGTTCACTCTAAATATATATTCCCATCCCCACAAATTAAGCAATAACTGGTATTTGTAGCGTTGGTGATCAGAAAGATCACAATCAGCACGTCGACTTATAAACCCAGAACAATAAAACATTATTTGTTGCTAAGAAGCTCCTCCTCAGGCTACATGTCTTATTTGGTGATGATTGCATGTATTTGTTCTCTTTATGTAAAGACTGAGAGTTTTAATCAGGTCTCATCTGACTTTGATCTTTTTCTTGCATCCCTTTCATGACTTACAGCCATTTCTTTCCTACTGTGACATGGTTGCTCTGGGATATCTGTGTCCTTCTCACCAAACTGCTTCATGCTTTTTTTTTAAGCTCCTGGCGCTGACTGAGCCTTCTCCCAGCAGCCTGTGCCGCCATGTTTACTGTCATGCTCCTGCAGCAGTGAAAATACAATCGGAGTTTAGTTAAGACACGGTCTGGATCCTACAAAGCTGCTCCAGACTGCTGCATCTCCATGTTTCTCTCTCACTGGTGGTTCTGAGAGTGATTCTTTAAAACCACACACTAAGAACAGCTGTTTGTTCAACTTTAGCTAAGAAATATTCTGTCTTCAGAGGTTAGCTGACATAACTGAAGGCTGAAAGGAGCGTAACAGACAAAGAATGTTGATAAAGCAAATAGTAGCCTTCAAAATAAAAGAGGTAACATTGTAAAACAAACTAATAGGACTTAGACTTTTGCTTCCAACTCACTCCTGGCCGACGAAGTATGTTATCTGAAATGCTTCGGTCTGGTTTAAGTAGCAGATTGATCAGTACTCTGTTGGTTTCAGGCTCAGGTTGTGTTTTACTTCAGAAGAAAACTGCAGGGTTGCCCATCATGATATTCTGCTGCTGGTGTCTGGTGACCTTGTCAGTCGCCTGTATCCACCCTCCCAGTAAACACACCTGCTCCCACGCACCACCTCCTCTTTTCTGGTGGTTCACCAGAGCAGGGGGCGGAGCCTGGATCCTGAGCAGCGCTGTCTGATGTGCCCGGCCATGTCCTCAAATACCTCCCAGCCTGGATGATTAATCCCATCCTGGTTTCTGGGTGCTGAGCTGCAGGCTGATGGCTGTGGGTGCTGCTCCACAGTGACCCGGCGCGGCTCTGCCGTTTCGCTCTGAGCAGCCTTAATTGACTCCACATGTACACTCCGGATAGTTTGTGCATGAGACGGAGGAGGAGGGCGGCAGAAAACCTCACCCTCCCTCGTGAGGTTTGCAGAAAGATTGTGGATGCTCTTGTTTTTCAGTCCATGTCAGCGTCTCAACTAGAGAGTGAACGGTTTAATGCTCTGAAGCTGAAAAGAGAAGAAAACATCAGACTGTGTGCAAGAATCTCTTCTTCTTTCTTTTTTTATCAAACACTTCTATGCGGATAAACATACTTTCAGAAAAGCGCTTTTGCATCGATGAACCTCAGAGTCCTGCAACTTTTTTTTCAATGATTCCACTTCAGTTTTTCTTCTGACTAAATAAAAATAATAATAATCTGCTCCCTCCTGCAGAAACGGAAGACGGATCCTTGCTCTGCGCGTACAAGACCGACGGCGACTGCGTGATGAAGTTCACGTACCACGAGCACGCCAGCGGCCGCTCCGTCCTCACGGCACTCAAAGAGCCAGGTAACCTAGCAACCATCACGCTGTGGGAGATGCTGTGTTTCCAATGGTGTTTGTGGTCCTGGTGACGTTCTTTGTTTTTATCCTCTGAAACATTATCGTATATTTACCAACCAAGGTTCCACCTGTATATATATATTATAAAGAAGGAAGCGTTCCTCATTTCCTGTCTGGTGACTCAGAGAATGATCACCAAAGTCTGGGTTCTGGTTCCGATGGAAGAGCTTTTACAATAACTTCTGTCCCCCATTTTCTCTTGGGACTCTCCTTAAACGTCAATCAATCATTGAAACATGTTATTGAAGGAGGGAAGGAGTCATTTTCTTTAGAATCCTCTAACATTTACATCTTATCAAATAAAATCTCTGCAGAATAAACCAAATCTAAAAATGTCAAATCACCCGAAACACAAACGGGAACGGACCGATCTGGTCACCTTCAAAAAAAGAACAACGTGAATGTGTTACATGCTGAAATTATGCCGTTATGCTGAATCTCAAATAATCAGAAACATAATGTAATAATAAGATGAATTATATCCGTTAATCAGTGATGAATAATTCTGGGTTAAATAAAATTGCTACAAAAACAAGCAACAAACATCACGTAGATACATAAAAAGAAACAAAGACTCAATTTTAAAAAGGAATATTTAGATGAAGTCGTTAAAACTTTGTGATTGTAACTAAAACTATGTGCCAAAGTAAGTAAACAGCATCATCTCTCTCGTCTTCCTCCTGACAGAGTGCGGCGGTGGACCGTCCACCCTGACCGTCCTGCTGGCCGTGGTGGGCGCCATCTTACTGGTGGGCGTGGTTTTACTGGCCGCCTGGAAACTGGTCATCACCATACACGACCGCAGAGAGTTCGCTCGCTTCCAGAGCGCCCGCGTACGCGCACGCTACCTGATGGTAACACTTTCCAGTCTCTTCTGCTCGGGTTGGGTAAAATAAAACGAGCGTGTTGAACGTTGGTGAGACGCCCAGCAGTCAACGCTTCACTTCCTGGTTACAGCAACTCCACACAGTTCTAGATCCTTCTTAGTGAACCGTGTTTGATAAAATGTCCCTATTCTATGAAACCTCAGGTTGTCTGGACGCAGGTTATAGCCTGCACCTGTAAATCAACTCTAAGAACCACATTCACATCACTCTGATGCTTTGGTTCATTTACTGGATTTTAAAGTTTTATCACTGATTATTCATTATTTATGTATGTTATTTGTTTTTTCAGCTGTAAATAGTTTTCCCCAGTTCTGTTAGTCTGATCCTTAAACTGTTCGTGTGCATGGCCGAGCATCAATCAATCAATCAATCAGTCAATCAATCACGCAATCAATCAATCAATCAATCACGCAATCAATCACGCAATCAATCAATCAATCAATCAATCACGCAATCAATCACGCAATCAATCAATCAATCAAAGAAACTTTATGTATCCCAAAGGGAAATGAAAGGTTGTTGGAGTGACTCATATAACTAAGATGGTGATGTCTGTGGGATAAGCTCCGTCTATCCTCCTCCTTTCCTTTTCCTGCGACTTTTTAAATCCTGATCTGCTCCAACAGTCAGGAAACATGATGCTGGGCGGCAGGGAGGGTTTGAAGTTCCTCCTTCTTTCTCTCCTCTTTTGTCCATGGCGCCTCCTTTTTTAATCTCCTCTGCGATTTCTGGCTTCAGTTGTCGTGTTATTTCTGCTTTTCCATGTTAATCAGCCGCTCGCTGTTGTACACCACCCTGTTGCTACGGTTTCACATCATAACAAAAGAGCAAAAATGTATAAAAGTTTTGGAAAAAAATCAATCCAGGCCAAAGAAAAGCAGCTAAGGGCCTCAAATCAGCATCTGTAGGAGGATTCCAGGACTACATATAAACACTAGGGTGGAAAACAAATCAGATTGACCTTTGACCTGGTCCTCTTAGGTCAGACTCAGGTCATGTATATTTACCTCGGCCTTTAATACACAGTGTTGAGATATTTCATCTATGCTGCTTTTATCTGGTGTTTTAACTCTGTGGTTTAATTTAAAGGGCTCTAAAAATATGTGGTTTTATCTATATTATTAGTTTCTAACCTGAAACTACGGAGTAATTGTTACTTTTGTTTAGCATAAGAATTTCAGTACTACATCTTAAACATTGTACTTTATCCTCACTGAAGAAACTTTTCCACAACCTGTTGAAGATGAAAATGAAATCAAATAAAATTTCCCTTTGGGGTAAATAAAGTATTTTTGATTTGATGTGAAATGAGACACGTTAGACGACTGAGATGAAGCTGCTGCTGGTTATGTTGCGTGAACTCGTCTCCAGACAGAGTCACGGCCATTTTCCTTTCTAGGGATGTAAAACCATCACTAACTTTTACCGCCTCCTACCTCCTTATTAAGTTGGCCGGGATCTTCTTGTTTTATCTGTTTTATATTTGCTACGGTAGCAGGAGGAACAAAGCAGTGACTGATAAATCTGGCTGGCAACCAATAAAAAATATATATATATCATTTCAGTATCTTATTACAAATAATATAGATCTGAGCTTTCATTGTGGTCTTTACTTTGGGATGAACTACCTTTACTGCAGTCTTTGTTTAGCCTTACGTCACGTTTTACATGTAAAGGAGTCAATCGTTGCATTTCAGGATGTAACAAACATGCAGCTTATATATAGACACTGTCCCCCATTATTCTCTGAGCGTGTTGTGATGTAGACGGACTGAGACACTTTACTCCTGTTGTCTTTCTGTTGGATGTGTGCTTTTAATTTCTTTTGCATCCATACGTGCTCATAATTCAGATTCCTCTCTCTCTCTCTCTCCCTTAGGCCTCCAACCCTCTGTACAGGAACCCCGTCACCACTCACTTTGCAGAGATGGAAACGTTTGAGAAGTCTTACAACGGCGGGATCCACTGATCAGACGTGACGGGGCACGGCGGGACCGGACTCCAGGAGGACGGATCAAACAGGAACCTGTGGTGTTTCTAGAGTCCCTTGGGAGATTCAAACACTTGGCGTGTGGAGCTGGTTTGAACTGTGGATGTCGGAGATAAACTCTAAACTACCACGTTTGAACTACGAGCTCCCATCTGCGTCTTATTAGCGTCTATTTCTAAGGAAAGTTGTGATGATAATTTGATACTAATATTTACTAAGAAACAAATGTCGTACCTTTATTTTGCACGGATGGTGTTAAAAGTGTGTGAATGTGTGAAGGTGAACTTTCCTATGGAGATGATTGGGTTCATCACTTCATGCAGTTTCTCTCCCTTCATTAATCTCAACAGCAGGACGTTAACGCGCCTCTTCTGTAGATTCTGGGTTCTTAAAAAGCTTTCCTTCAGAAGAACTAAAACAATTCGCTGACTGAGCAGATCCAGGGAAGTTTAGACATGTTTGGCATTTACGTTTCTTATGAGATTATATTCCTTTGAAAACGGCTTTATTTTAGCCTCGGACTCCTTTGGAACGGCACAGTTCTGCTTTCAGGGTCAACCCTAATGAAGGTGTAGTGGAACGATGATGGTGGATTTTAGAAGAACCTCATTCCTCCCTGTAGTCACCATTAATAGTGCTGCAACAAATCAGATCAGACTAGCTAGCTGGGCGGATCCTCCGCTTCCAAGGTGAATCTTGGTAGTGACGGAGTCCCTGTGTGTAAATATTAGGTGGGGGTTTTTTCTCTGGGCTGGAGCAGAAACGCTGTTCCTGCAGCTGGAGGACTCTGGGACCAATCACGAGTGATGTAACAACAATAAATGATTTCATAAATGATTTCATCCTCTGTCTCCACACACGTGTTTCATTATTGTCCTTCCATCTAACGTCTCTTCACCACTTCAGGTCTGTCTGTTATTCTCATTGAAGCCATTTTGGCATCATCTCGTATTTCTGATCTTGTTCTGTTGGTCACTAATCAGACCCTGTGACCTTCGCTGAGGGTAGGAACGTACAGCTACAGTCTCTCTGCTGATCTCCCGCCACATTTGCTCCTCTTTGTGGACAAGTCCCCAAAACACTTGAAGTCTCACCTGAATCAGGATCTCATCTCCATCTCTGGAGAAGAGATCCTGGTGGTGTTTTGTTCTCAATGTCTCAATAATCGGCAGAGAAAACTTCCTTTGACTTTAAACAGTTTTAACGTTTGTGGAGCAATAACTCTGATTATCTTCACCATGAGTCCTAAGCATTAGCGTCTTCGCTCAGGGGAAACTCGGTTCTCTTTCAGCAACATGCACACAGGTGGCTGTAGCACAGAGCGTGGAGTAGTTCTCTTGCAATCTTGTAGGTTGCAGGTTTAATTCCACCTACTCTTGTCACATGTCAATGTGCTCCTGGGCTTTAAGAACAAATGATAGTTTGTGGTAAATCCTGTGTCTAAACTACAACTGGGCAATCCAGCAGATGTTTTTCATCCTATAAAGTATTCATTGGAAATACAGAGGAATGTTCAGGATTCAGGATAATATTTAAAGCTCAGCTTGACTTTATGTCATCATTGATTTCTGGCCTCATCCACTTCAGGATGACAGATTATTCATGTTCACCTCATATCACGTTCTTTAGTTTACACAAATCTGAGATAATGATGTATTTCCAGCTAGAAAACTGTCCCCCAACATCATAGTTTACGTTTTGTTATGCATTAAAAGTATTGGGGACAGGAATGGTCATAGTGTTCATACTAAGTTACTTGTCTTCTCCCTGTGTGAACCAGTCTAAAAAATTCTTAGGATTCATTTAAACCTAAACCTGCAGGTTGTAAAATATTGGACTATTTGGGTACAAAGATTTGCAAGAAGCTGTAAATGTCACATCAGATATTATTATTGTGAACCTCTAGGCCAGAAGTTGACTCTTGTTATATGATCTGATGTGTCCAGCGTGTCCGACTGGATCACGTTGATGATGTTTAAAAGCTGAAAGGCCTGATTGTACCTAAATATTTGTTCTATCTAACAGGAATACCCCTTCAGAGGAAGCAGATCCAGGTTCAGGATGAGTAGATATTTAATGGGAAAAACTGGAGGACAACACAGAAACACACAGAGGGACGGAACAATCTGATGTTTCAGTGGAAGAAGAATAAGCTTAGGAAGAGCTGCATTAATCATCCTGCTGATGGAGTCTGTCTGGGAGGAGGAGGAGAGTCAGCCAGTTCAGAAAGTCAACCGAAGCAAAAAGATGTTTGGCTTTGGGAGCTTGTTTGACATGTAGAGTCTGACTTTGTTAAAATAATCAATACTTTTAATTATCTGCCACACAGAGCTTAGGGGAATGTCACATCAATGACCCTAAAAAACGCTTCTAAAGCTAAATGATTCTGTTTCTCTCACCAACAGGCTAGACTGAGGCTTTATTTAAAGAAGGTTTTACATGCTAAGAAACAACTACAATTAATAATAGACGTGTTTTTTAAAAGGGAATCACACTTGATACCATACCTATAAAAATCTTTATTCATAGTGAAGCAAAAAAAAACAACAACCCTCAACTGTATTAAATGCCCAACAGACCCAGTGCTGTTATTATTTAAAAAAACACGAGCGAAATCAAATGCTGCTGGTTGACAATCTGGATTAAAAGGGGATTTACAAACAGGTTGACGTTCATTCGTTTGTGTTTTGTTGGTTTAAACATGAAAACATTCATTTATGCATGATTGGGATTACATTATATGTCTTGTGTTTGAATTCAGTTTTTCTATTAATTAGTAAATAAACTGGGATTGAATTTAAACAGATCAGCACAAACATTTGCAACTATCAAGCACGGTAGTGGAAGGGTGATGATTTGGGATTGTGTTACAGTTTCAGGACCTCTGCCTTTCAGTTAACGCAGTCAAACTTGAACTCCTCAAAGTATTTTAGAGCTCATCTGTCTGACAGCTACAAACGTTCAGAACGTGCCAGAAAGGAGGAAACTTTCTAAGTGAGACTCAAACTCACGGCTCGGTTCAGAGAGGTTTGTGTCTTTCCTGGCTGGGATTCCACCAATTTACCTGAAATAACCTGGAGTACAGACGAGTCACCTTTGAGACAAAATGTCCGTGTTTAAGAATGAAGGCACGTGTTAAAACAATTAAGGAAACAATGGTACTAAAAACTTGTTACCTCAAATGATTCTAAATGAATGTAAACCATTCCACTTGTTTGACACAATGGTAAGTAATAGAAATGGTAAATGATGCGGCTCCTTTCAGAGACGGAGGCAGCATTCAGCACTAAGCTGGAACAATAATGTGATGTGAGACCAGCCTGTCCACTTTTCTATATGGGTCATGTGTTTATGTGAGCCTGAATGCTGCGATATTTAAGCTGAGGCGAGAGCATAATCACTTGTATTCTTAAGACTGATGAGCCTAATGGGGAACAAATCACGGTCTGTGATGTTGTTTTAATGTTTGAGGTTTAGGTTTATGTGTCTGATTTCAGCTAAAGCCAGGAGTGATAAGGTCGGGTAAGGTTTAAGGTTAGTCGACAGAAATCAAGGCAACATAAATGGAAGTCAATGCAAACTTCCTTTGGGCCTCACTATGTTTTAGGGACCAAAGCCTGGGCCCTCGAAAAGAGACTGTTCAGAGTTCAGGGTCAGTTTTCAGCTGAACTGAATTCATGTCAGGGTTTTGTTTACAAACCCAAGCGAGAATCTCTACTTCCATTTGAACGAGAAACAGAAAAATATATATGTACATTTGTGCAAGGCTAATTAAAATACAATAAAATCAACATCTAATCAGACGCGTTGTACATAAATAAACATAAGTTCCGATAAAACAAATAAATAACTAATGCATGTTAGTTAACAGAATCCCCATTATATCTATAACTCATGTACATCCTCCTCTGCAGCCGGAGACAATCTCTCTCATCATACCTCATCATTCCCATCACACAACATAAACACGATGCCTAAAGACATACATGTTTTTATTTATGATATCTCCCCATATTTATGTGTTTTGTATCAAATGAACCAGAGCAGGAGGAGTTGCCTTGCATATTTTTAGATAATTCTCTATAAGAACATTGGATATAAAATGTTTCTTTAAAATTATTAAAATGTAAGAATTTTAATTGTGATCTATTAGATCTGTTGCAAAAGCGACATTTCTATGGAACCAATCCTGTTTGAATATTGTTTTTCTATTAATCATGATTGTTCTGTTTTTTTTTTTTAGGATTTACATGCATACAATGGCATTGATATCCCATCAGATTTGGATAATAGTTCAAACCCCTCAATAACCAGGGATTTAAGGTTTTTTCTATATATTGTTTTTTCTCTTTCTTTTATATCTTTTCTTACTTTTATAACTAGGTAATTAACTTCATATTTAACAGGCATGGACATTATTTGTGTATCTTTACAGGGATATAGTGGTAATATTTCCCTTTTTTAAAGATTTCTATTCAAACCAGAAGCTTTGGAAAAAAGATGAATGATGTTCAGATCTTTACAAAATACTCATGATGTTGGGAAACTGAGAAATATAACATGTGTTTTTCTCAGTGGCTTTTTTAGTGGCTGGAGGAATCACTTAAATAAATTTAAAAGTACATTAATAACAGCCTCAGTTAGTGGAGCTCTCATCAACACAGCAGATGTAAAAATAGATAGTTTCCTAATTCTGATGTTTTTATAACAAATGTCATAACTGTAAAGTCTCTTTGCCAAACAAAACGTTAAATAAAAGTTTAACTCACAGCAAGGAACAAAACTGCAGCTCCTTTTTAGAATAACTGATGTTTATGCTGGTATCTGTGTTTTTGTATATTTTTTAATGTAATTATTGCAGAAATATCCTAAGATTGTCTTCTGAGAGCATCACAGCGTACTCAGATCATTCAGGATCAAAAAATATCGTAAAAACGGCCAAACTAAAAGATGAAATATAAAACAGTTTTGGGGAACATTTTAGGTTGCTTTAGTTAACATGTAAAACCAAATAATAAAGATATTTTAAAAATCTGACTGAGCTACTTAGCTGGCTGATTTCCTTTTATTGCACCATTCAGCAAAAATAGCCACACTAGTTAAAACTTCAGTTTTCCTCTGAAATATTTTAGAGTTTTTCATCTAAAACAAAATTTAATTAAACAAACAGCTTGCCATAATATTGCAAAGCACTTTAAAAGAACAATCAACATGTGCTGCAAGTTAATGAATTAATTGGTAGATGATTAAACTGGAATTGAATTTAGCATTGGTGCCAGTCTTGCTAGGAATAGATGTCCCAACATGTGAGTGTGAAGCCTGGAAGTGGAAGGGTTACAGTTTATTATGTGGATAAGATGAAGGCAGCCCAATTTAGAGAGAGAAACAGAGAAAGACAGTTCAATTTTCAGATTAGTTTAATCTTTATTACCCCAGATGGGGTAACCAACATTATAAATATAACAAACAGAGGAACATCAGTGAAGAGGAGCAGCAGTAAAGTTGTGGGTGTGATTCTGTGGATCAAAAGCAACATATTGTAACTGGAATCCACCAGCTCTCACTGAAGCATCGGAGAGGAACTTTAGGGTCATCACATTTCCTGAAACACAACAGAGATCAGTGGGATCATCAACTTTAGTCTGAACACTCAAAAATAAAACAAACCGGGAGTTTCTGATTTGCTTTGAGAGTCCAGGGATGTTTGCCTTTTAAAACTAGGAGATCTTCTACTCCTATGCAGCAGCTGGGCATCTCTCTGCTCTTCCTTTACACATAAATGAATTATGGATCAGGAATTTCAATGTTAAACTAGTTTAGAGGCGTTTAAACCTGCAGAGGGCGCTCTGGAGCAAAGGAAATGACTGCAACACTGAACATTCATCATGTTGCATGAACAATTATCAAGCCATAGTCCTAAACAGAGCTTTTAGGTTGTGTTAATTTAATATTTTGGGGTCATTTTAAAGCAGTAATAACAAATAACAACGAAGAAATGGTTGTGTGTGATTCAATAGAAATGCTCTTAATCTGCAGGATCATCAAACGTGATGCATGTCCAGACAAATAAATCATAGTCAGCTTCATAAACCTAAAATCTAGATTAATCTTTAAAATAAAATAAAGCAGTAAGTAGCAAACAATTACAGTAATCTCCAAGGTTCACACATGAGGGTCCCACACCTGCATGAAGACCGCCACCATCATCCCGGTCCCCAAGAGCTCCGCAGTGACAGGTCTGAATGTCTATCGGCCAGTAGCCCTCACACCGATAGTCACAAAGTACCTCGAGAGACTGGTTCAGACCCACATCAAAGCCAACATCAGCGTCACTGTTGATCCACAT
>JAVLVB010000500.1:565947-577805 GCA_032876305.1 Orestias chungarensis | reverse complement strand
CCCACCTGGAGCAGAAGGATTCGTACGTCCGTATGCTGTTTGTGGACTTCACATCTGCCTTCAACACCATGATTCCTCAGACTCTGATTAACAAACTCTCCTCACTTGGACTGAGCTCTTCCCTCTGCAACTGGGTCCTGGACTTCCTGACCAACAGGCCGCAGTCTGTGAAGATTCACAACATCTCCTCCCCCACCATGACCCTCAGCACTGGCTCCCCTCAGGGCTGTGTGTTGAGCCCCCTCCTGTTCACACCTCTCACATATGACTGCTCTCCTATCCATCCAGGCTGTCATATTGTGAAGTTTGTGGACGACACAGCAGTGGTTTGGATGCATCACAAACAGGGATGAGTCCAGCTACAGGCAGGAGGTGGAACACCTGGAGGGCTGGTGCAGAGATAACAACCTCTGCATAAATGAAAACAAAACCAAGGAAATGATTGTGGACTTCAGAAGAGGCAAGCATGCCCACCTCCCCGTGCACATGGGAGGATCTGCGGTGGAAGTGGTCAACAGCTACAGGTACTTGGGTGTGCACCAGAGTAACAACCTCACCTGGAGCAACAACACTTCCATTCTGGTCAGGAAGGCGCACCAGCGGCTCTACTTCCTGAGGAGGTTGAGAAGAGCTGGACTCGGGAGCTCAGTTCTCACCTCCTTCTACAGATGTGTGGTGGAGAGCGTCTTGTGCTCCTGCATCGAGAGACTGCTTCCAGGCATGGAAGCTGCTCTGCTGCAGACAGGAAAGCTCTGCAGAGGATGGTGAAGGCTGCACAGAGAACTGTTGGAGTCACACTCCCCAGCACCACAGACATTTACACCTCCAGATGCAGGAAGAGGGCCTCTGGCATCATGAAGGACCCCACACACCCAGCACACTCCCCTCAGGCAGGAGGCTGCGGAGCATCAAGTGTAAAACCACCAGACTGAGAAACAGCTTCATTCCTGAAGCTGTGAGACTCTCAAACACACACAAGGACAGTTAGAAATGAAAAACACTTTCGCATTTAACCGGCACTGTTCACTTTAATATCACACTTTAAAATGTCACTTTAAAATGTCACTTTAATATGTCACTTTATTAACCATCCATGCTGCTACAGCAAATTTGCCCTCCAGATTTTCATTGCTGCTATGTCTGACTTCCCATATTGTGTATTCGGTATATTTTGTGTTTATCAATCTTATTTCTTTATATTTTAGTATATTCCTCTTATTTAGCTAATTTAAAATTGCTCTCAGGGTGTAAACTGGACCGGGGGATTATAATTTCGTCCCACGTCATGTACCACATGTGATGTGATCACAAATAAAATTCCTTGAATCCTTGAAAACTAAGTGAAATCAATCCACAAATGCTGCAGAATAACCAGAATCCAGACATTTCTCTTGTCACATGTAACAAAATGGCCGCTCACCTGTGCTGATGATGTCATGGGGCAAATCTTCTCCACAGAACCTGAATAGAGATGAGAAGAATAGAGAAAAACGAATAGAAAATAAAATCAGCGTGTATGAAGACAACAACCTATGGTTCCTAAACTTATCATCTGAATAGTGCGGCATACATTTGTGTTCAGCACAGGTAGCTTTCACAGCCGCTTGTCTTTTAAAACATCTCTACCAGTTTAGGATATTAATCAGACAGCCTGGATGAACAGATACAAATATTTCAGGCTTGGTACCGATTTTCAATTAGATTTTTTTAGGCCTTGATAAATAAATGAATGTACATAGTGGAGAAAACAGTGCCACTAATAATGTAGCATAAAAGACAAATATTTTAGATAGGAAACAAGTGATCTGTTCAACACAGCCGTCTCAAATGTGTAGAGGTTCTTCAGATTCAACAGCAATCTTCGAGTGAAAGGACTAAAGTGTGAGGAAGGAACCTAAAACCAGTCAGAAAGCTCTGAGATGTGTCAACATATGCTGAGGAAACCTGGACAGGAGTCGCTCAGACTAAATCAAAAGATGCAAAACAAATCACAGCTGGCTGGAAATGTTCGCTCGTTCTTCTTTCTGCAAATGTAATACTAAACTAAACTGTCAGTTTGCATCTCTCTGTGGTTCCTATTTGGTTTTCTTTTCCTTTCCACTCAGGTTACTGAAGCACGTCCAGGAACTTTCACTGAATCTCACCTCCCAGAAAATCCAGACACGTCATCGTAGCTGTCGTACACCTCCAGGTAATCTGCCAGACACGATGTGTCGTCCTCCACGTTGAACTCCAGGAAGTGGAGGCGAATCATCTGACCCAGGCGCACTCGAATGTGCCAGTAGCAGATCTGCTCGTCCTGGTACTCCTCAGGGAAGCCAGGAGACTGAATAATCCTCTGCTGCTCAGTCAGAACGCCGCCACACTCCTTGGCTTCCAGGCACACGACAAAACCCAGAAAGATGTTTGAAAAAGACTTAATGAACGTTGTATCAGTTATTTATCTTTATCCATTCTGTGCGTTGCATTGATGTTACACAAGCCTACTTACTTTCACCAACACCTGGTGTATAAGTAGATCAACCTGACAACAACTACACAGTTCAGTACCCAGCAGAAAATGATCTGAGATGTTAGTTCTCTTTCAAATATTCTGGGAAACTTCTCAGACTGCATGGCGTCATGAATATAAAATCTTTAATGGCCACGAGTCCCTCAGACCTAAATGGTAAAACTTTGGGTTTTCTTTACTAAGGGTGTTGTAAGAATGATTCATAGCATTACAGCATTTTAGGTCCCAATCAATGTAGAACAGAGTAAATACCAGATTATGGTCTTGATAGCCTGTTTTTTACTTATGGAGACACCACAAGCTCGAGGCATGGCAGGAAATTTCCTTTGCACTCTATTCCCTGGTTCTATAGTGGCGAGCTAATGTTAAGTGGTTAAGAAACATCCAGCAGTGTCAGACAGTAATTTGGTCCCAACCCTGCCTTTTTTCCAGGGTGATGTAACTGGTTTAGCTAAACGTCTGAGGAATACTCGGTGAACAACGCGGCATAGTATGTCTAGTGTCTCATTTGGTATCATTTCAGCTACAACCTCCAATGGCGGTAAAGCTAATGTTTAATCGGTTGTAAAGAAAGAATCCACCGCTGGAATAACCCATAACCTACTTGGAAGGAGTGCTTTGGTGCATGTGTACTCCTCTCTGACTTCTATCTACTGCTATTGTTTGCACTAAACTTTGATGTAAAAAATCGCTTTTAACATCACGGGGGAGCTGACTGTTGTTCACCAAGATGTGCTACTAACTCCTAACCAGCCCCAGCTTCAGTCCGTATCTCCTGCCATTGTTGTTGAGGGAGGTTCTGTGGTGTAGGACCTCAAGAACCCACCTGAGGCCCTCTGTCTCCTGGTTGGACTACTCTTAAAGTAATTCAACCACATTTGCTTTCATTTAAGGAACAATGCTTAGCCTGGGAGAGAGATAAATTCAAATGCACAGTGCAAGTAATAACATCTCACTTATTCATGAGTCGATTCATTTAAGCTGTTTGTTTACTGTTAACTGCATTAAGATTGTATTTAACCCCAACAACCCGTGTTGTTGTTTAGTTTTGTTTACTACATAAGAAAAAATGTTACTCAGGCATACAGAACTCGCTACTGTTACATGGTATCGTTTTTTATTTTTTATTGATATTTTTCACCCTAAAGCGTTAAAGGTTTTTGTGAACGTTCTTATAAAACATGCATGTTGTCATATGGTAGGTATGCTGAACTAAACTGAGTACATGTTCATGCCATGATTTATAAGATTAAAACAAGTAGTTTTGAGCAGTCTACACTGAGTCAAGAGCTCATCTAAAGTGAGGTGTAAACTACCTAAGGTAAGTGTTTTAGGGAACAGAAAACATGGGGACAACTTAAACAATGGCTTAAATAAGCAGGAGCTATAACTGAATATGAATAAAATAACTGAGATTAACAACAGAAACCCAAAGCTGGTTTTGGGTTTCTGTTGTTAGTCTCAGTTATTTTATATTATTTTATAGTCTTATTTTATAGTTATTTTATTTTATATTATTTTATATTCTTCATTATCTCATTATGTGTATGGAAATTAAACTTCACGTATTACGAATATGCAATGTGGCAGAAGTACCCAGAATTTCAACCAACACACTCGGACATACTAAAAGGATTTTTTTGAGAAATCCCAAATCCAAAAATATAGGGGCTTCACAGAGCCGGTCTGTGATCCAAAACAAGATCCTAACAGTGAAAGAAGACGAAAAACAAACAGGTCCAGGGGTCAAACATGATCAGAAGTCCAAAAAAGACAAGTGGGGTCAATGTCTAGAATATCCAACACAGGCAAGACTTGACAGGTAGATTAGAGAACAGCAACATGGTCATAAGGCATTAACAATGGACACTTACTGGCAGAAGGCTTTCAATTATCTGGCAAGTAGGCTGAAGTCTAAGACCTGTTAAAGTTAGGAGGAACGGGGGAAAATACTGAATGCTGATCAGTGGCCGGGGTCAGAGGAGACTGGTTGTAGTTCTGAGTTTAAACAAACCAGCCTAGTTGCAAGAGTGCAATAAAGATACAGGATTAAAGACCAAGTTGAAGCTCTTAGACACACGCAAACAAATAGCAGCTAGTAGAATTGTACACTGATCCTATATATTTTTTGTGAGTTTGCCTCTAGAGATTGTTGAATCTGTTAATAAAAGCTTCTTCAATAATTAATGGTTTGGCTGAATACTCTTTTTGGGTGTGGAAAATTAGTTAGCTGAAAATTAAGTAGGATTATGTCTTTATTCCAGTTAACACTTGCTCAGCTGCTGTTCTGGCATTTTTTCCTTCCTATTAGCTTAATCTTGGATTAAACCGCAATAACTCACAGGGTGGGACTGAGTTTGTGGTTTTGAGTCTGGGTTCTCTCCTTAATCAGCATTATTAAGGATCTCTTCATCAACTTTCTATCTCTTACTCAAGTCTGGAGTGACGACAAATTCTAGAGGAATCTGTAATGATTTAGACTTCACGCTAATGAACACAAAGTAGCACTGAGACCTAACAGTAACTCAAAGCATTAACATCACTAAATCATCCTCATGAAAATGGCAGAGTGGTTCCCCAGAGAAGATGTAAATAAAAAGGGTAACAAACTAACAGATAACATCACTGCTACAGGTGCTACTTACTGTTTCAATCATTTCAAAATAAAGTCCGCTTTTTAAAATAAGATAAACTCCTGCATTTACACTCCCACCATCACACAATATGTGATTCATAATCAAAATTTACAGGGTTAACCAAACTTTATGTTACATTTGCAAATAAACAAATATATCTTCAAAACAAAAAAACAATCTCATTAAAGAGATGCTTATTTAGCCTCAAGCAATAGTACTGTTTTGTGTATGGACCTTTCTACGTAAACTAGCTTAGTTGTGCGTGTGCCTTTACTGTCTAGTGCTGTATCACCAAGTAACAGTTTGAGGTTTATGACTCTTCCGTCAGCTCCTTTAAAGACTTCAACTACCTTCGCCAGCTTTCACTGATTTCTTGGTACATTCTTCTCTTGCAAAAGGACAATGTCATTCACTTTAGCATTTCTTCTTTTCTTTGTCCATTTGCTCCTCTGCTGCAGATTCATCAAATATTCCTTCCTCCACCTAGTCCAAAATTCATTGGACAGAAACTGAACTCTCCTCCATCTTTTGTGCAGATACATATCTTCCCTTACAAACTCTCAAGGTGGTGGTGCAATGATTGATGATTTCATTGTCAATATGTGGTTTGGAGTTAGAGGTTCTGATCCTAATGGGTCATTGAGTTGCTCTGTCGTCAATGGTCGTCTATTCACGATCGCTTTCACTTCGTACATGAAGGTTCTTCATGAACAGCTGTCCAATCTTCCAGCAGTCTGATCTAGGATGGAAGTGAGGACACTTCTCATGGTCCGTATCTGCCTTTCACAGACGCAGCCCATGTGACTGCAAGCAGGTGGGTTCATGACAAAGTTGCATCCAAGCTCTTTTACACGTTCTTGCTCTATTCCTTTTATTAATTACTGAAATTCATTGCGTGCTCCCACAAAGTTTGTGCCTTGGTCACTTTGTAGTTGACTTACATTGCCTTTTATAAAGCAGCAATAAAGCAGCGTAATGGATTGAGAAAGGCATCAGTGGAAAGGTCATCCAATACCTCAATGTGGATAGCACGTGAACACATGCAGGTGAATAAGAGTCCATATCGCTTCAGTTCTTTCTTACCATCGTTGACATAAAAGGGTCCAAACCAATCCATACCAGTATAAGTAAATGGAGGAGTAGCTTCCATCCCCTCCACTGGAAGGTTGGCCATCTTTTGTTCTTGGTTACACTTCTTGAGCTTTCTACATTTAAAGTACTTGAAGATAAATTATAAAACTTCACTGCAACATCCCAAGATCCAAATTCCATTGGAGAGTAATCCATTTATTGTCATTCCGCGACCCTGGTGCTTCACCTTCTCATGGTAGTGTTTTATCAACAATCGAGACACATGATGCCCTTTGGGGAGGATAGCTGGATGTTTGATATGAGGGTGAATTGTTGCTTGAGTCAATCTACCTCCCACCCTCAGGATATCTTGATTATCCATGAAGGGGCTTAATTTGTGTAGCTTATTTGACTTGCACCTTTGAACCTCTTTCCTTAGTATCAGAGACTTAATTTCATCATGGAATGCTTCCCTTTGGACTACTTGGATTATGTATTCTTCAGCATCCATTCTTTTTTTAAGTGTTGTAGCTTTGTTAGATCTTGGTTTAAGACATTTCACCTCCCTTGCAAGATGCTTTAGTCTTGCTATGGCTGTTACAAGTCTCTTCCAATCTGATAACCTCTGAAGTATGTCTGATAGAGAACTGTCCTCCTTTGCCTTTGTTGTGTGAACTTGTGCTCTTTTGACTTCTGGGTCATCCTCATGGATTTCTCCCACCTTGATCTCTTCTCTCTTAGGGAGGTCTACTTGCCACAAGAAACTAGGTCTCGTGTACCAGTTGGACTCTACAAGCTCCTTTGTGGTAAGAGATGCATGGTCAGCTGCGTTATATTCTGAAGCAACATATTGCCACTAATTGGGTTCCGTACTTGATTTGATTTGCTGAATCCGATTGGCTACAAATACATGAAATCGCCTTACATCATTATTAATGTAACCCAGGACAACCCTAGAATCAGTCCAAAAGTATTCTTGTAAATCTTTAATCTCCATTTCTCTCCTTAGCATATCACTTGTCCTTATGGACACCACTGGAGCTGAGAGTTCCAATCCTGGGATTGTAGTTACTTTCGTTGGAGCAACTCTTGCCTTCCCTATAACAAGAGCACAATGGACTTTTCTAGACTTAGAAACAGCCCTGAGCTAAGAACACATTCCATAACCAGAAACACTAGCATCAGAAAAATGGTGAAGCTCATACTGTTGAACTTCCTTAGACGAAAATGATATATAGGGCCGTGGTATGTTTATCGAAGACAGATTGTGGAGGTCTTGGAGCCATGCTTCCCAACGCGGCTAAGGTCATCAGGAAGTGTTTCATCCCATCCTACCTTATCTTGGCACATCCTCTGTAAGATCAATTTACCCTTCAATATCAAAGGTGCCACAAATCCAAGAGGATCAAAAATTGAAGCGACTGTTGACAGTAATCCTATTCTTGTAAAGGAATGTTTTTTTACTCTCACCATAACTGGAACTCATCTGAGTTAATGCACCACTGGACCCCAAGGGCCCTTCCATCTTGTGCCCAATGACATGTCAAGGTTAGCTGCACCTTCAGCACATTCCTGATTTGGGATTGTGTCTAGAACCTTTTTGTTGTTGGTAATAAAGTTGTGAAGGTGGAAATTACCATTGTTGCAGAGGTCTCTTGCCTCTTTAACAAGCTTTATAGCTTCGTGTTCACTGTCCAAACTTATCAATCCATCGTCAACATAAAAGTTACGTTGTATAAATTTTACTGTAGCATCACTAAACTTGCCCTCACCTTCTGCTGCCAGATGTTTCAGCCCACAGTTTGCGCAGCCAGGTTAAGACGCAGCACCGAACAAATGGACTTTCATCCGGAACAGTGTTGGTGGAGCTTCCATATTCCCTTTTTCCCACCACAGAAATCTGAGGTAGTTTTGATCCCTTGGTGCAACATGAAATTGATGGAACATCCACTCTACATCACACATTAAGGCTATTTGTCCTTTGCGAAAGCGACACAAGACCCCTACAAGGGCATTCGTAAGATCTGGTCCCGTGAGTAGATGCTCATTCAGAGATGAGTGCTGAAACTTTGTAGAACAATCAAACACCAAGCAAATCTTTCCTGGCTATTGGGGGTGGTAAACTCCATGATGAGGGATATACCATGCTGTCTGATTGGTTAACTCTGATTCTGAAACCTTTTCAGCTTCATCTCTTGCCATTATGTCCTCCAAAAGGCCCTGTAATCCCTGTAATATTTCTCATCTTTCCTCAGCCGCCTTTCTAGACATCTTAGACAATGCTCCACACACACTTTATTGTTTGGCAAGCTGGGCTTCTCTTTCTTGAAAGGCAGTGGCATTTCGTAATGCCCATTTGGCTTTTGCTTGATGCATTCTTTCAGCTTTGCCAAGAACTTGAAATCTTCCTGTGATATTAGAATGTCTTCATTGAACTTCTCAGTGAAATCTGACTCAAAGACCTTGAGCATATCTGTTGGAGTGATAATCTCTTTTATTTGAGTTCGATAAACAAAATGGATCTCAGCCTTGAGCACAGATGAGGGATTTGTGGCTGGCGTGTAGGTTGGTGTAGGTTGTTGGGAGTTTAATTTTAGTGTCTGAAGTCAAGAAACACTTTGTTTTCATCTTGATAGATTGTGGCTTCTCTGTTCCAACGTGAGCTCAACCAATCTTGGAGCTTGACAGCAATCTTTTGGTTTTCTACACAGTTGTTGAGTCTTTGTAAACCTTGAATGTATGGCATAGCTGATTCCACACTCCTCAGGAAATTGACAAACTCATGAAGGTTTTCATTGTCTTTGGGGCCAATTTTGTCACAGTTTGACTTGGCAACTATAAATGGATTACCAAATCTGTCTTCAAGTATATCCCAGGCAGCACAATAAGCTGTTTCGGTTCCTACAAGGAATTGACCTTCAATAGGTCTTTTGGGTGAGCCAACGACATACTTTCGTAGAAAGAAAAGCCTTTCTTGAGTTCATAGATTTTTACGATCAATGAAAGTACAGACGGAAAGCTTCCAATCATTGTACTTTAGAGGATCACCATTGAAAATGTCTGGTTCTAGAATTGGAACTCGATTCCCTGTGATTGCTTCAGCAAGAGTTCTTACAAAGTCAATGGGAGGTTCATGAGAGGTCGAAAAGGCTTGAATAGCTGGAACATGCGTAGATGGGGCTAGTTGCATGAGTAGAAGAGCTGTTTGGGTAACAGCTTGGCTTACAGGGACTTGGGTAAACCTGGTTTTCTGTGGAACCAAATGTGATGTACACATGTAGGAATATGGATGAGGTTTTTGTGGGGCTGTGCTCTCATATGAGCAATATACCTGATTGGCCTCATCTTTTTGAGCAGGAAGAGCTTGGGGAGCTGGTGATGCATGGGAAGGAAAAAAATGGATCAGTTAAAGGGTTAAGTGTAAGTGGTGGGTGAAGAGATTCTGTATACATTTTCAGCCTTGCTTGTGCTGCAACATGTCCTTTGAGTTCTTCCAGCCGTTCTACTTCTCTTTTTTTTTCATCCAACTTTATTTTTCTGTTAGCACTTTCTGCTATGAACAAAGCTCTTTTTCTAGCAGTCTCTGCTTCCATTTCTCTTTCTTTAGCTTCTCTTTCAGCCTTTAAAATTTGTTCTTCCAGTTCAAGTCATTGAATTTCATCCCTTTGTTAATGTTGTGCATTTGTAATCTTTATCACCTCTTTCGTAGCTACAACTTCAGCTGCTGCTTGTTTTGCATTAAGGGACAGGATGGAAGAGTGTCTGGTCACTTTGGATGAAGCTTTTGATTTAGCAGTTTGAGCTGAGGATATGCCAGACACTGTGGTGTCAAACACTGACTTAGCATCAGGCCTAGATATGTCTTCTGATACATCTCCACTGCGAAGGTTTTGAACCTTTATAGTTGCGATCCTAGTGAATGCTTTACATTTTATCATTCATACTTCGAATGTCAGGCTCAGGGCTTGAAATAACTCTTGTTTCCATGTAAGTGTTGACAATGTCAACTTGGAGAGCCTTGATTGCATTTGAAATGTCATCAATCAGATCAGCAGCATTGCCATTCTTCATAGACCTTTTTAAACCATTGATGTGATATCTGTACATCTTTACAAAACTCACAATCAGAGTTTTTACTTTGTCATCTAACAAAGCCTTTCCCTTTTCAGTGAGTTTTCTTGTGCGTCCAGTTGTCCTGCTGCTTGGAGGCACATCTGTGTCGTCGTCACCAACCTGAGATTGCGTGTTTTCAACTTGCTGATCATCAGCTTGCTATGATAGGGTGGTCTGCTGTGAGTCACTATCATCTTGAGTCCCTCCTTGAGTGACCTCTTCAGTTGTCTGAACAGTATCTTCTTTTGTGTGTGACATATTGAATGTGCAGAGTGATAAACCTGATGAAATCAAAATAAAATGTGCTCTATTCTCTAAAGTGTGCAAATATGAAATAGAAAAATTTAAATATAATTTCTTTGATTACCTTATCTTAAACTTTGCGTAATGCACTTAAAACACTAAAGCAGACTTAAATAAATGAATAATAAATAGCAATTAATAAAGTGTAAATACTCTTAGCACAGTCTAAATATGAAAACCTCACTTAAATGAAAAACATTTTGATATTACTTAAACTTCTTCTAATAAAATGTGAAAACCATTAATTAACTTATCCACTCAGTTTCTTGATTCTTAGTAGAAAATCAACTGCAGTAAAATGACTACTGCGTCTTTAAGAAACAACACAAATGAAATGGTTGCATGACAGAAACTTAATGGCAGCTAACAATTACTTCTACTACTTTCAGGACAGTTTCATTGAGTTTGCCTGCTTCTGTAGCCTTGTCCACTTGCCCCTTTATTCACACGAACCAATCACGTGATATCTCTCCTTCATCATGTGAACTTGATTTTACTGATTTGAACAAGTCTTAAGCCACTAATGACCAGTTTAAAAACATGACTTTGCAAAATGCAGTTAAAAGTCTTCTATGACGCCCATAGATTGGATGCCAGGATCCGGTTCTTTTCACAGATGTTTATTAACATTCTACTGTACAACACCATAGAACTAAATGTTGAAATAGACAAAAAAACAACATTAGTTATTGTAGCTAGTAAATATGACCACTTTAGCCTGCTTCTGAAACAATGGCAGAGTGGTTCCCCAGAGAAGATGTACAAAAAAAGGTTAACGAACTAGCGGGCAACATCACTGCTACAGGTGCTACTTCCTGTTTCAACATTTAAAAATAAAGTCTGCATTTCAAAAAAAGATTAAAAACTGCAGCATTTACATCTTTAGTTGGTCCAAAATGCTGCAGCAAGAGTTCTGATGAAACTTAAAAAGAGAGATCATATCTCCCCAATTTTAGCTTCCCTTCATTGGCTCCCTGTCAAACTTAGAATAGATTTTAAGATTCTTCTTTTGACATATAAAGCCCTCACTAATAAAGCTCCATCGTATATCAGAGATCTGATTATTCCTTATGTCCCTAACAGAGCACTTCGCTCTCAGACTGCAGGTTTACTGGTGGTTCCTAGAATCTCTAAAAGCACAATGGGAGGTAGATCTTTCAGTTATCAGGCTCCTCTCCTGTGGAACCAGCTTCCAGCTTTAGTCCGTGAGGCAGACACCCTGT
>JAVLVB010000500.1:541780-557604 GCA_032876305.1 Orestias chungarensis | reverse complement strand
TTCTCTTAGTGTTCTTCTCTCCACAGTAACCACACCTGGCCTGGCGTTCTGTTAGCTGAGACAGCTTCTTGGATGAGAACATGGGCTGAGATGCTTCCAGTGACGTTCTACAACTGCTGCTATAAACTCTTTTATTTCAGTATCCTGTGCTTCTAATTTAGCTTTCTGTCTTTTCAAACCCCCAGTCGGTCGTGGCAGAGGGCTGCTTGTACTGAGCCTGGTTCTGCTGGAGGTTTCTTCCTGTTAAAGGGGAGTTTTTCCTCTCCACTGTCGCTACATGCATGCTCAGTATGAGGGATTGCTGTAAAGTCAACGACAACACAAGCCATTGTTTCTGTCTGCTGATTGAAGAGGAGTGAATGCTGCAAGTCAATGACTCCATAAATCTGCTGGGGTTCCTTAGATTGGAAACTTTTTAAATCGATTTGTTTATGATGTATCTTTGATTTTAATTGATTTTCTGTGAAGTGCCTTGAGACGACATCTGTTGTAAATGGGCGCTAAATAAATAAACTGATTCTTGATTCTTGATTCTTGATATGCTCACCAAAAATGTATTTAGCATGTCAGTGTAATAAACTGGGAAGGCTTGTAATGAATGCTTGGTTAGTTTTACTTTGATGGATTTGTCTAATTGTTATACAGCTGAGGGGCGAAGCTAAATCTTTCCTGTCACTGATTCCACTAAACTGACTTCTTACGGTTTGGCCTTCAGTTTATTATTTTCTATGGCAGAATGACCAAAACTTACCATTGCTAATGAAGAGCCTCTGGTATAACTTGGTTTGAGGACCATAGACAGAAATATTCGAAACACTACGAATGAAAGGAATGACTTAAAATTAAGAAGCAAAACTTTGTTTGCTAAGAAACCCAGTAAGAAGAGGAACACAGCTTTGTCAGAAATAGCACCATTTCACACCTAAATGTCGTTTGAAGGTATTTACAAGTAGTTATTTCAGTCCTGCCATAGATACAACTGCTCCTAGTTTTAAAGCAGTGCATCAACTTCAGTTCATTATTCAAATTACTTCTAAAACCTTTTTCTATATAAGGAAACCCTGTAAGATTGCATGGAATCATTTACTGGAATATTCCCTCCTTCTGGACCAGGATGAAGCCCCAGTGGTGGGTTGTGTCGTTGACTTTTAAGCAATCCCTCATACTTAGCATGCATGCAGCAACAGTGAGAGAAAAAAGCCTCTTTAACAGGAAGAAACATCCAGCAAACCATGTCTCAACTTTGGCAAAATTGTCCTGTTTGACTGGGGGTTTAAGAAGACAGACCAGACAAACAAAAGAATATACATTGACGAGCTAAAGAAGGTGTACTATGTATTATAAATAATAATAATAATAAATGAAAATGTCAGGAGAGGGACAGACTTTTTAGTTGATGACATCATCATCATCACAGCTGATGCTCACCTTCAAAAAGCTAAAAGAAAACAAGACCAGATGTAGCTTCAATATAGTGAAAAGATTAAGTTAAAAGTTGAAAAAACAGCAAATAATTGTTAATCTTAGAGTTGCAGATAATGGGGAAAGGGCCAGATTGTCCTCCAGCAGCCTACCCCTATAGTAGCGCAGGTATAGAAATAGTTTAAGAACAAAAGGACAGTCTTAGTAATCCTAGTCATGCTAAATCTAGATTCCTTTTCCTATATTATTCTACAAATCATTCCAGGGTACATGAAGACGTTCTGACGCCCAAAATAACATACAGTCTCTTTAGTGAGTTCTGGGTCTTTCCCCATTTGTCAGAACATCTCCAGAGAGACCTACATGTCACCATGATCAAATTCCCAATCCACATCAATGGATAACATTCAATGTGGAGGAGCACTGGCTCCTCACTCTGTTTCAAAGAAGGAATTCAGCTACCTGAATGTAAAAGCCCAGACCGGTCACTTCTATCTGATATCTCATTGTTTTAGTCATAATCTAAATCTCATGACCTAAGCTAAGAGTCGGAAAATGGATACACTTGTAAACTGAGAGCTTTGCTTTTTGGCTCAGTTGTGTCTTCACCTGCGTTACTAAAGATGAACCATTAATCAGTCAATCAATATACCAATTCATCATAATAACATGAAACATATTTTGTTGTATGTCTTCTGTCTCTTGATCAGAATGACTGTCTTCTATAGTGATTTGATATAACATGTGCTGTAAATTGGCGCTATATAAATAAACTGACTCTTGATTTTTGATTTTGAATAAAATGTTAGAAATGCTAAAGATTTTTAATTTCAGATTGAAAAATAAAATCATTATTAAAACCAGAAACTCTTCTCCCCACATCCTCAACCAAGGAGAAGCAGAGGAGGATTCAATCCCTTCCTGAGAACCGTCTCAGCTTTAGAATCTGGACACATCTCTTTCTTTGGGCATATAATGACTAAATAAGCCTGAAAACCCATTATGATTACCCAGGCTTCCCCAGCACCAATCACAAAATACTTCTGGGTACGTGGTATCATCCATGGTACTCTCTAGGCGTCTCTGAGTTTCTCCCAACCTTATATGTTACTCTTGTTGTTTACTCAGCTATGTGCAAGTCCTTAGTAATCCTCTCTAGTGTGTGCAAACCATGTAGCCTCTTGTGACCTCTTCCTCGTGTGCAGACCTTCCAGAACCAGTTTGAGAAAGCAGGAATCTCAGACTGCATCCAGTTCCTCTACCTCCACCAGGATCGCACTATTTGTCCGCTCCAACGTCATCACAGCAGCCTCCAAATCCACCATCTCCCTCTGGATCAGCCATCACCAGACAACACACTCACAACCCAATAACTCTGGTACGTCTCACACCCTCACGGGTGGACCACCATCTGCAACAAAGTAAGACTCACCATCCTGGAAATCCTCTTCCCTGTTTATTCCCCTCTTCTGCCTCATGAGTTGCCTCCTATTTGTGGGTCAAAATAGCATTAAAGGAAAGCCACGACACATATGCCCAAATGTATATCACAATCTAATATATGTCTGAAGGTCTGGTCACAAATAAGACAATAGAGTCAACCAGTAGTTTAGAGAACAATTCCAGTTTAGTCCTGGGGCAGATAATGAACAGAAGGGGTTAAAAAAAACGGTAAAAAGTTAGAGGTTTAACTGTAATAAACATGTTTCTCACATTATCAGTCGTTACATCTTTGAAGAGTATAAATGAATCCAACGGGTCAGAATTCCAATGATTTAATATCAATGTCAGGAATAGCAAAGCAGATCGATTTAGCTTATTTTAAAGACCCACAAAAGTTATTTTACAAATTGCCAATACAATTAACCTGAGGGATAAAACATATTTCCGACGCATTTGTCGTCAAAGACCTCATGCATTTAATTCCTGCAGATTTCCAAACCATCTGTCATGATGCAGCGACAACCATGGGTGCTATGGGTTTCTTAGGTTGACTCGCAGCAGGGGGAGTGTGGTTGCTGCTACACTAAAGGTCTGTAAAGACCAAAACTTACAAGGCCTGGAGCATGGAGCAGGGAGAAGGACAAATACGCAGAACCCCCAACATGCTCAGTACCAAACATATTGTATTGAGTTGTGTGATGCTCTCCAGATGTTTCATCTCTCCCAAATCCTCTGCTCTATAAAAAACAACAAGCTTTCATAGAAACAAAAACTTCTTTATTTCCAATTTCCAGCATTATTATAACATTGTGGAAGTTTTTGAGCCTAACAAGAAATCATTAGTAACTATACTGAGCATCAAAGGACAACTGAGCAAAAGTAATAGAATTTACCATAAAATCCAACCACTCACGAGGGATTATCTTCTGATCGTAGAAAACAATCATTTCTGCTGATGCAGCCAATTTAAAATGCAGATTTTCTTTTCAGGTTAAAAGGAAACCAGTTTGGCATGGAAACCAAAAAGCTGCATGTGATGTGTCACCTGTGATATCTGTTTCTCTGGTAAACTGTTCCGAACTGCTCCTGAGATCTGAGGGGAAATGATCTGTGCTTTCTCAGCACTCCGAGAACCTCACCCAGTGAAACCCACACATGGAAAGTCCGTCTCAGACGGCGTCATCGTGACACACTGCAGGGATGTGCAAAGATGGCTTCCATGTGCCACATAGCTACAGCGGGGCTAAAAGCCTCTGTTTGTTGGAGTGAGCAGGAGTTTTCAGGATTGCACAAGTAAATAAAGTTCAGTAAAAGAATCGAATGCTGACGGTTAACCAATGTTAAAGGTTAAATTAAAGGAGCTCTGTTTAGTTTTGAAGTTATATGTTTAAGTCATAATCAGTGCTAATGTGAGCAGCCTTGCTTCATTCTTTCTTTAGCTCAGTCTAGACATAGATGTTTTTTTGGTAGGGTCTTGTTTGTTGTAAAGGTGTTTTGTCAATTGAGATTTAGTCTTTTCCCTGTTAGGTTCCTCCTCCTCTGCTTTCCGGTGCTGTTCTATCTCTCCCTCTCTCTGCCTGCTCCTTTCCCCTCAGCTGCACCTCGTTAACAATCACCCACCTGTCTCTGTTCAGTAATCCAGCTCATTTAAATAAGATAAGTTAAGATAAGATAAGATAGACTTTAATGATCCCGGAGGAAATTGTTTTGCCAGGGTTACAGAGTATCAAATAACAATAAACACGACACACTCATCTCACATACAACACAGTAGAGTACACAATCACCATATAACAATAACCACACTGCTATTTATCCCTCCTGAAGATGGAAGAGGAATTGTACAGTTTGATTCCCACAGGTAAGAAAGACCTCCTGTGGCGTTCTGTGGTGACTCTCGGTGGTCTCAGCCTCCGGCTGAAGGTACTCTGACAGGCCGTCAGCGTGGCATGTAGGGGGTGGGAGGTGTTGTCCTTGATGCTGAGCAGCTTCCTCTGCATCCTCCTCTCTGACACCTCCACCACAGACTCCAGTTCCAGTCCCAGGACAGAGCCAGCTCTCCTGATGAGCTTGTTGAGTCTGTTGGTGTCAGCCGTCCTCAGCCGGCTGCCCCAGCACGCGACAGCGTAGAAGATGGCGCTGGCGACCACAGAGTGATAGAACATCTGCAGCATAGTCCTGCAGACGTTGAAAGATCTGAGCCTCCTGAGGAAGTACAGTCTGCTCTGACCCTTTTTGTAGACAGTGTGTGTGTTCTTAGACAAGTCCAGTTTATTGTCTATGTGGACACCGAGGTATTTGTAGTCATCCACTATGTCCACAGCTGAGCCGTTGATGATGACGGGGTCTGGGCGGCTCCTCTGTTTCCTGACGTCCACCACCAGCTCCTTTGTCTACCCATCGTTAAGCTGCAGAAGGTTCAGCCCACATCACTCCACAAACCTGTCCACCACACTCCTGTACTCGGCCTCCTGGTCCCTGCTGATGCAGCCCACGATGGCAGAGTCATCTGAGAACTTCTGCAGGTGGCAGGACTGTGAGCAAAACCTGAAATCAGAGGTGTAGAGCGTGAACAGGAACGGAGACAGTACTGTCCCCTGTGGGACCCCCGTACTGCTCCGTATGATGTCTGATCTGGTGTGTTGCAGTCTTACATACTGTGGCGGCCTGTGAGGTAGTTGTTGAGCCAGGCCACCAGTGGAGCGTCCACCCGCATGTCCAGGAGTTTGTTGCTGAGGAGAGCTGGTCGGATGGTGTCGAACGCACTAGAGAAGTCGAAGAACATGACTCTCACCGTGCTGCTTGCCTCCTCCAAGTGCGAGTAGACTCGGTGCAGCAGGTAGATGATGGCGTCTTCCACTCCAATCCGGGGCTGGTACGTGAACTGCAGGGGGTCCAGTGAAGGTCCGACTATGTTACGCAGGTGCTTTAGGACAAGCCGCTCTAGTGACTTCATGACATGTGATGTCAGGGCAACCGGCCTATAGTCACTGTGTGTGGTAGGTGTCTTCTTCTTGGGCACAGGAACCAGACATGAAGTTTTCCACCGGTCGGGAACAACCCTCTGACTCAGGCTCACTGTGAAGATGTGAATGAAGATCCCACACAGCTGGGTGGCACATCCTCTCAGCACCCGGGGGCTGAGGCCGTCAGGACCAGCTCCCTTTCCTTGACGCAGGTGACTGAATTCTCTTCTTACCTCCTCTGCGGTGATGGTAATGGGGGATGGCGGGGAGAGTCCCTCAGATGAAGAGCGGCAGGAGGGCTGTGTTGATGCTGAAGCAGTTGAGGAGAGTTGGTGGTGTGCGGGGGGTGCAGGGTGGACGGGCGTGTTCAATGAGGTGCTAACAGCGTCGTTGGAGGAGCTGGGGGGAGGGCGGGCAGAGACTGTCTCATCAAACCTGTTGAAAAACAGGTTTAGCTGCTTAGCCTCCTGTAGGTCTCCTTCCATTAGGTGGTCGCCCTTTTTGCTGTGGCCAGTGATGGCTCTCATCCCACTCCACACCTCCCTCATGTTGTTCTGCTGGAGCTTGCTCTCCAGCTTCCTCCTGTAGCTGTCCTTCCCCTCCTCAATCCTCACCCTCAGCTCCCTCTGTACTCTCCTCAGCTCCTCTTTGTCCCTGCTCCTGAATGCAGCCTTCTTCCTGTTCAGTACTGCCTTGATGTCCCTGGTCACCCACGGTTTGTTGTTCGGGTATGATGGAAGATCCCACACAGTTGAGTGGCACATCCTCTCAGCACCCGGGGGCTGAGGCCGTCGGGACCAGCTCCCTTTCCTTGACGCAGGCGACTGAACTCTCTTCTCACCTCTTCTGCGGTGATGGTTATGGGGGAGGGCGGGGAGAGTCCCTCAGATGAAGAGGGGCAGGCAGGCTGTGTTGATGCTGAAGCAGTTGAGGAGAGTTGGTGGTGTGGTGGGGGTGCAGGGTGGACAGGCGTGGTCGATGAGGTGCTAACAGCGTCGTTGGAGGAGCTGGGGGGAGGGCGGGCAGAGACTGTCTCATCAAACCTGTTGAAAAACAAATTTAGCTGGTTAGCCTCCTCTAGGTCTCCTTCCATCAGCTGGTCGCCGTTTTTGCTGTGACCAGTGATTGTCTGACACCGTTTCTGTCAGTCTTCGCTGGAATCTTCTGTTTTCTACTCTTCTCTCTTTTTTCTGGTCTCTGTCTCGTCTTCCTCTGAGTCCTACTATTCCTATGGTTTTCTTCCCCAAATATTCTGCATCAGCTTCCTGCACATGCCTGTCCTACATCATGTATGATTCCCAACCTGGGAGACGCCCCATTGATAATAATGGGCAGTGTGACATTGCTAAGAACTGTCGACCCTCTGGAGATGCAAACACAGAATCCTCACTAAATAAATAACATAAAAGACATCACAGACAACCCTCTTCATCAGACTGTTATATACATATCTTTGTGTGTGTGTGTGTCATTATTACTCCAGTCCATGTCCTGCAACTCTGCCTCTTATGTTTGTATAAGCTTTACTTTGGAAACTACAAAACTACAGTCACGTGTTTTTCTGTTGGTTTGGTGTTTAACCATTATATATCTTGTCTTGTGTGCTTTTTAAACCTCCTGTTTTGCCTTGTGTCCTAATCTCATGTCAGACAGGTTCACTTCCTAAAAGTTGAACCTCAATTCAACCTCTACTTCCATCTTATCTACCTGTTTATTATTGTCTCGTTTTGTTGTTGGTGTATTTCTACCTAAAGCCGCCTGGTTCCAGTCTGGCAGTTTGTTTTCGTCCCTTGTGTCCTTGTGTCTCTTAAGTCTAATTCTAATGTTTGTTTTTTTACCTCCATCTCTGTTTCGGAAACGTAATCTTCGACTGGATTTGTTGGAACTGACTTCGGGCTGTTTAAAAGATTATTGATTTTAAACCACTTTGCTTAGTTTGGTATTGGAGTCCTGTTAACCTTTGGGGAATCTTATAGGCTAGATACCTTTACATCCTGTTATCTCGGACACATCCTGTGACAAATCTTCTGTTCTCATCTCACTACTTTTACATTATCTGAGAACCTTCCTGATTCCGCACAACCTATTTATCTCTAGTGCGATATGTGCTCGATTTAGACATCCAGCCTGACCACTATTTACTGAACATACATGAGACTACTCAGTCATTGGCCTCTCCCTCTGAGAAATACTAACAGGGACAATAAGGTAAGATGCTGTGATGTTATCAACATCCCTTTTAACTCTAGTCTGACTAAGCCTGCATTTTTTTGCATAAGGAAACCTGGACAGGATAGTGTCTTAGAATCAAGAATCAATTTATTTCTATAGCGCCAATTTACAACGGATGTCGTCTCAAGGCACTTTACAAGAAAATAATTAAAATCAAAGATACATCATAAACAAATCAATTTGAAAAAGTTTCTAATCTAAGGAACCCCAGCAGATTCATGGAGTCATTGACTTGCAGCATTAACTCCTCTGGAATCAGCAGACAGAAACAATTTAGTATTAAATCTAAATAAATAGTCTCCTTGCTGTCTGAACACTTGACATACTAATGCTAGATATACACATGACTTAACCAGTAAATACAGGTAGAGCTGAATTTAGAAAACTGGGTGTTACTGTGGTTGCTGAATTCAGAAATACAAATATTTTCTTAAGGACTTCTAGTAAAGTTGCCATGTAAAAGTCTGAGGTCGAGACGGAGCACAACCTTCCATCACATCATTTTACTGACTTCGGAGAAAGAAGTTACACTCTGCCGGCAGTGTTCATTACAAAAAGAAAAGAAAGTAAGATGGTTAAAGCTAATAAAAAGCCACCAGAGGCGGGTTTGTAGCACTAGCTGGATGTGTAAAAAAAAAGAGTGTGCGTTGGTGTCACGACTTCATCATAGGCGCTGAAAAAGAACCGCATTTATCAAAAGAGTAACTCAGTCTGGAGCTGGTTAGGATCCACATTTTAATGGGATCATTTAATGCTGACTCACAGAACCCGGAGTTTACTGGTGTTGTGTTAGTAGTGCCAGTATATAGCCTGGATGTACTAAAAAAGGGAACTGTGGAGTCATACAGGCTTAACTTTAAAGTCTCACGCCTGAGATGCTCACATACGGGCACAGACAGCCAGATGGGGACAGCTGGGAAGATTAAACATTTAGATTTGAGCCTCGGTAAAGGAATCAAGGAATCAAGGAATTTTATTTGTCAGCACATCTCATGTGGTACATGAGGTGGGACGAAATTCTAATCCCCCGGTCCAGTTTACACCCTGATAGCAATTTTAAATAATATAATAAAATATAAAAAACTATGCGAGAAATAGGATTTGACTACACAGAATCTACAATATGGGACATCGGACATAGCAGCCAACACAGCAGGGTTGTCCTGAGTGAACGTTCTTAAGGCCTGGTTGGTTGCAAATTAAAAAATCTGAGATCTGTGTGATTTTTCCAACAACTTATCTTTTTATTGAAGCTCTAGACAGTTTTGCTAACATGAATCACAAGCTATTAATGTAAACAGCTATCACTACTTGTTCTAACATGTTAGCATTTAATAACTGAAGGTATCTAAAACAAAACTATGTCTTTAAAAGCTAAATGCATCTAAATAGCTTTCTGCAAGTAACCACAAGCACTACAGCTTAGGTCTTGGGCCATGCTTATTCATTTCAATAATCTTACTCACTTCTAGTTTTTAGTTGATAATACTGGGATGTAATCTGTCCAGAAGTTTCACAACCTTCCAAACTGGTTGATGGATTTTAAATTAGGTTTGTGATTTAAGAAAGAGTAGGAAAACTGAAGAAGTGTTAAAAACTTGATGGCATCCAAATTATTAAAGGCTTTCCTTCCAAAGGTTTTATTCTAGACCTATTTTTCGTCCCCTGTTAGAACCATGAGACAGACGGAGGCCTTCACGTGTAATAATGCTGCTAAAATAGTACAAAATATGGCTTTAGGGGGAATCCTGTCCAACATGTTGTAACTCAGCTGCTTCTTAAATCAAATGTCAAGACTGCTCCGAAATGATGAAACGCCGTCCACACACATTACTGGGCAAGGTCTGGTTAAAGTCCGCCCACAAAGGACTGAGAATTGAGCCCCCAATCCAAACACACCCTTACAGAGTAACACTAGACAGAGACTTCTGCACATTTACAGAGCGCTTTCACTGACCTCACTAGCTGGCATTGGTGGCAAAGTATTTCCTCCTGTGGGTCTTCACTGACTCACTTTTTGTTTGTTCAAAATGTGCACATCACCCTGAATACAGGGAAACATGGTGGTGGCAGCTTTATAATGTTGGGATGTTTTGGGGGGGGGGCTTTTCTGGAAGATACCTTGAGTGAAACCTTTGGATGTGCTTGAAAACCTTAGACTGGCTTTGGCACATGGCGTCAAATGGGCTAACTTTTCTGAACGTATTACCAGAGCTACAATAAAAAAGACTTAGACCGGAGATGGTTTGTTTAAGAACAGCCCAGTCAAAAGTAAGTCTAAAAATCCTTGGAAAAGACTTAAAAATAGAGTTTCAGAGATGTCTAATCGGATGACATCTATAGCAGACTTCATAACATCTATTAAGTAACATAATATAAAAACAAAATAAGCTTAAGCTAAGCAAATGTCATTGCAAAATACCTTGTTTTTCTCTCTGGATTAAAACAAACTAGCATAAAAAGTGACTGAACACAATAAAGAAAAAAATCACTCAACTGTATAATATAATCCAGTACCTGTAGAGATTTTAAAGGTAGCCTTCCTTTTTAAAAGTTTGACCCCCCCCCCTAGTGTCTATTTAAGAAACTTACAAGTTGATGAAACACAGAGGACGGAAGTATTAAGACAAAATCCAAACATATATATCTGCATCATTGTCCTCTGCACTAGAGACTTGTTGCTCATGACATCTAGTGGAAGTAGGTTAACTGCGGACTTGTGATACACACAAATCTGCAGTAGACTAGTTTCCACACTCTTATACTCACATCTTGTCTGCAGCATCAAAAACCTTCAACTATAAAAATAACAAACAAGCAAAAAAACAAAAAAAACAGAAACTGATGATATAGCGTCAAAAAACCTGGGGCTATTTAATTTTTAAGCTGAAGTTAATGGAAAGTGTAAAATGTTCTTCCCTACACCTCACTTCAATTTTGTATCTGAAACACGTCAAAACCAGAGGGGTGGGGGGGTTTGTGCCATATTCAGGGACAATATACTCATCCATAAATTAGCATTTGGGGTCTTTTCATCATTTGAGTATGTATCATTCAAAATGGATACAAAACAATCTCCCATTCTTTGTATTACCATCTACAAACCTTCAAAGAACTGTTTTATTGATGATTTTACTGAACTACTTTCAATTGTATGCACTAACTTTGACTGTTTGGTCATAACAGGGGACCTGAATGGGCACATGGATGCAGCCCAAGATAAACAATGTAAAGAACTCACTGCTGTCCTTGAGATGTTTGGTCTAACTCATTAGTGAACAAGCCTACACACAACAGAGAACACACTCTAGATGTGCTTATCTCAAAGGGTGTTGTTATTTTAAATGTGGGTGTTGTGGATGTCGATTTTTCTGATAATT
Organism: Orestias chungarensis; assembly: GCA_032876305.1. Classification (NCBI taxonomy): domain Eukaryota; kingdom Metazoa; phylum Chordata; class Actinopteri; order Cyprinodontiformes; family Cyprinodontidae; genus Orestias; species Orestias chungarensis. The sequence continues at coordinate 546,161 of JAVLVB010000500.1, read as the reverse complement.
TTTGTGTTTTATTTGACCTTTCTGTTACACCCAAGCCAAAATCTCGCCCTACAGTTACTCAAGGAAGACTTATTGATGACAACGCACAGATTCAGTTTTTGAAAATGATTAGGTTTGAAAATGCTCCCTGTTCTAATGTTGATGATATGTTGAACTCTTATTTTGAACGAACTTCAAGTCTCTTGAAGGTTATGGATGCCATCGCTCCTGTTCAGGTTAAAATGGTTAAAAGTCCACAAAAGGCACCATGGAGAAAAGAGGTCTCGGTCAGGGCACAGAAAAGAGAGTGCCGGAGAGCTATTTTTCAGAAATCATCAAAACCTGCAGAAACAACTCTGGTCTCCTATTTGCTACAGTGAGCAGATTAACAAACCTTCCAGTCTCGATCCCCTTGGAACTGATTTCTACATCCAAATGTCAGGAGTTTTCAGTATTCTTTAATGACAAAGTTATTAAAAATGCAATTGTTTCCACGACAGACATAGCTCCTCTACCCCAAGTTAGACATATGGAGCTGACACACTTCACACCTGTCTCAGATAAAACAGTTGAAGAGATCATCTGCAGCCTGAGTCCATCTACTTGCTGCCTGGCTGAGTTACCCACTAGATTCCTAAAGTCTGTGCTGAGCAGTTTGCTTCCACAACTCGCTCAGTTGGTCAATATCTCACTTCAGACTGGAATATTCCCAAAGGCCTTGAAAACTGCTGTCAATAAGCCTCTCCTAAAGAAGAGCAGTCTGAGTGCCAGAGTACTGAACAACTACCAGCCCATATCAAATCAACCATTCTTAGGAAAAGTGCTGGAAAAAGTTGTATACCAACAGCTGAGTGACTTTCTCCTGTCTAACAATGTGTTTGATGCTTTCCAGTCAGGCTTTAGGCCCCACCACAGCACTGAGACAGCTCTGATCAAGGTGACAAACGACATCCGCCTAAACTCAGATGCAGGCAAAGTCTCTGTCCTAGTTCTGCTGAACCTGACCGCCGCCTTTGATAGAGTTGACCATGTGATTTTATTACAGAGGTTAAAAGACTGGGTGGGAATCACTGGTATGGCTCTAAACTGTTGTAAGTCCTACCTTGAGGACAGGTGTTACTTTGTTCAAATTGGGAACTGCGTCTCCGACCGAATGGGTGTAACCTGTGGGGTTCCCCAGGGGTCGATCCTGGGACCCCTTTTATTCAATCTGTACATGCTTCCATTTGGCCAGCTATTACGCAGCCATCATGTGTCCTACCACAACTATGCTGATGACACTCAGATCTACGTGTCGCTGACAGCAGGAGAACATTGGCCTGTTGATTTATTGTGTCACTGTATTGAACAGATCAGTCTGTGGATGCAGAACAACTTCCTCCAGTTAAACTCAGACAAAACTGAAATCATTGTCTGTGGCCCACAGAAACAAAGAGAAAGTGTCATCAGTTACCTTCTGACGCTCTCTCTTGAACTTAAACATCAGGTCAGAAATCTTGGGGTAATACTCGATTCGGACCTGAACTTCAACAGCCACATTAAATCCGTAACATCAGCAGCCTTTTTCCATCTTAAAAACATTGCCAGAATCAGAGGAATAGTCTCTAAACCAGACCTAGAAAGACTTATCCATGCTTTTATCTCTAGCAGGTTAGACTACTGTAACGGCCTGCTCACTGGGCTTTCTAAACGGGCATTAAGACAGCTTCAGAACATCCAGAATGCTGCTGCTCGAGTTCTGACCAAAACCAGGAAATATGACCACATTAGTCCAGTGTTCAGGTCTCTGCACTGGCTTCCCATCACTTAAAGAATAGACTTTAAAACAGCCTTGCTTGTGTACAAATCTCTTCATGGTTTAGCCCCAAAGTACATATCTGACATGTTAGAGCCATATGAACCAGCCAGGACTCTGAGAACCTCAGGTAGTGGCCTCCTGCTGATGCCCAGAGTCAGGACCAAACAAGGGGAGGCTTCATTCAAGTTTTATACTCCTAAAATCTGGAACAGTCTTCCTGAAGAGGTGAGACAGGTTTCAACTGTGGTGATGTTTAAATCCAGGCCAAAAACAGCCTTATTTAACTGTGTACATAGCAACTGAGAATATTATTATTATTTTATTTTAATTTTAATTTTATTTATTTTAAATTCATAGCTGGTTTTATTGTTTCATTTTCTGATCTTTTTTCTTATGTAGAGCACTTTGAATTGTCTTGTACACGAAAATGTGCTACACAAATAAACTTGCCTTGCCTACATAGATATTAGAAAGTTGAGCATTTAGGGAGAAGCAGAATTAGTTATTTCGTCAACCATGTCAACAAAAGTCAACAACAGTGGTAGGTACCCAACAACAAAAACGTCAACATCTCTGTAACACGTCTTGTTGCCTTGAGAATCAATCCAAGCTCCATAACGTCCTCTGTTCACCCCCACTTTTATTGAAGGATGGCTCTTTTGGTTTCTGGATTACACGTAGAACGACTCTAAAACCAAGTATCTGTAGAAAGTTTAGAAAAAGAAAGATTGACATTAGTCAGGCCTCTTTCCACCCGAAGCAGTTCTTCAGTCCATCTTGCAGGGCATCAATTAGTCTCTTGCAGAATCTCAGCGGTACGTTGGTTTTATTAAGTTGGAGATGATACGAACCATTTCTCATTCCCCAAAACTCTTATTCCCATTCTTTGCTTGAGTGTCTCCTTTCTTGTTAGGAGCAGAGTGGATTACAAATCTATGCTGAGCGTAAAAGGAGCAAATAGGGACAAGATTCCTAGAAACCTAGAGTATGCAAAAGTAAAACAAGTTTCTCTTAAAGCAGAGCGAACGTTTCCTAAAAACATTTAAGTAAAGTACATATACTCAAAGAATGAACTTAAGTACAGTACCGTAGTAAACGCACTTTGATGATCCACTGTGAAAAAACTTCTGGCCACTAGATTTAAGGTACGTGAGTCTCCAGCTGTTCCCGATAGTGACACAACCTCAGTGAGCTGGAGAATCCATTACGATGAGATGATCCTTGTGGGTCATCTAGGAACACCATTAATAGAGGATGTTACTGATGTAGAATGGCGAAGGTCCCATGGATCAGTGGTGAGGCCTTGTCTCGGTCTCATCATGTCAGAACGGCGTTGTTTAAGCAAACCAGGACATTTATAGGGGATTTCATGCTGTTGCTAGTGAGCAGCAGGCGGAGATGTCGTGGTTCAAATGTCACCTTTGTGTGATCTTATATATACCAGGTAAAACTGCTTTAACGTAACTTAGGGTTTAATCAGAATGGCACTGCAGTAATCAATCCAATCAATAGGAAATACTTTATTTATCCCAGAGGGAAATTCAATTAATGTTCTTTTGGACGTGACTTTTTATTTGTTTAGAGCAAAAGTAGAAGTTACAGAAAACTTTATTATTATTATTCTATGATTGTTTTAAACTCTCCCTGATTTAGGGGAGATGTGAAGGACATTTAAGGGAAATATGACAAAAACCTCTTACGAGGAGAACTGGGCGGGGCTAAGAGTGACGCAGCGGGGTCAAAGGTGATGACGTACGCAGCGCGTGCTGGTTTGGCGCCAGCAGAGTTCGCGGGGTAGCGGAGATTTGCTCAGCGCGAGCTGCTGGAACGCCACGGATCAAAAGCGGCCGGCAGCGGCGCGAGGGACGCGGCGAGCAGAGCAGGGTTGTGCCGCCGGGACCGACGAGCCTCCGGGTGTTAGCGGAGGCTTCGTACCCCGCCTGACAAGCAGCAGGTGAGCGCACAGAGTCGGCGTGGGGGGCCGGCAGAGGAAGCCGTCCTGAGGGGGGGAGTGGAAGCGTTAGCTTGCAGCTGAGTGGACGTGGTTCGTGGGTTAGCGGCGGGGGGAAGCAGCAACTAACCAGGTGGGGGCTGCATGTAGCCTGCTAGCCAGGCTAACTTGGGGCTGCTAGCTAGCTCCAGGCAGCACTGCTGACCTGGGGCTCTGTCCACGCGTGTCTGTGAAGTCCTGTGGGGAGCTGGAGATGCCCTCCTCCCGGTGGGGAACCGAACTAGCAACCACCCAGTTTAGTCGTGGTTCCCTCGGTTAGTGGGGAATCAAAGATGAATAGCAAAATATCACAGATATTAATACAATGTTTATAGTTAGTAAACTATACACTTTTGACAGGGTTAATAGTTTTAAATGACACCAATAATTGTTCTATATACGTGTGGATGATTAAACTATAATATTAAAGCACATAAGGTGTGTTCAAAGTATTTTAATGACTAAAATCCAAAGTTAAGCTGCTTCTTCCTGATGGACGTCCAAGAGATCCGTCACCGTGAGACCCGTCACCATGAGATCCGTCACCATGAGATCCGTCCCGTCACCATGAGATCCGTCACCATGAGATCCGTCCCGTCACCATGAGATCCGTC
>JAVLVB010000500.1:475034-497746 GCA_032876305.1 Orestias chungarensis | reverse complement strand
TTTCTTCTTCTACTGCTCCACTGGTAGATCACAGCGTTAGGTAGCTCATTACTGCCACCTATTGACCGCAGATATAACAGATTCTGTTAAAAATAGACGCTTACGGTAAAACGTGATTATAAAGCAACTAATTCATGACTACATTAGCTGTCAACTATTTTATTAATCGATTTAAATGGATTAGTTGTTTCAGCTAATGTTTTCAGCCAAACACAAACACAAAGAGAAAGAATGTCTCACAAGATTATTTTGAAACCATTCCTGAGCATCTTTAAGAAACGTAGGATTGGGAAATAAAAAATCTCCCCATGTAAGCTAAACATAAAGCAGTTAGTTATCGATGTCCTAACTGTGGAGCCCTACCAGAACCTCATCTAAAACTTCCACTCACTTGCTCAGCCGAGCCTCCATCACTGTTTTCTGCCAGTTCTGGATCCTTCTCTGCTTTTCCCTCAGCGCTGCCTGGTAGGCGGGGGGCAGACCACCGGGCACTTCACACGTGTCCCCCTCCATCATGAAAGGCACGGTCAGCATATGAAACTGGGACGGAGGCAGCAGGCGGTGGCAGTGGCTGTCAGAGCTGGACGGGGGGCCGGCCAGGCCCTCGGTTCCCAGCATCAGCGGCAGGTCCCAGACGTTGGGGACCACCGCGAGCCCCACGCTGGCCATGTGGTCCTCCAGGGAGGGGTAGAAGGTGTGGAAAGGCCCCAACGTTATGTCCGAGTTCCCGGGGAGCAGCAGCGGGCAGGTAGGGGTCAGCGCGTGGACCATGCACCTCGACGAGGCTCCGATCACCACCCTGCCGGCGACGCACACCACACGCACATTCTGGCAGCTGTGGATGTGGACGCTGGTCTGGACAGGACCCAGAACCACAGTGCTGTCCCGGCATTTGTCCAGGCTGACGGACCTAGAGAACCCGACACAGATGCAGCAGGTGAGTCAGCGTCGCCCGCCCAGAACCCCCTGAGAGGAAACTGGCCCCACCTGAGAGGCGACAGGAGGTAAATGAATGCATCAGAACATCTGTGGATCTTGATGTTGGCCCCGGTCAGCTTGTCGGACGTCTTAGCCAGGGTTTGTTTGATGACCTGGGACATCAGCACCATCTTACTGCCAGGGGGCGCCATGTGGGTGTTCCTGGCCACCTTGGCTCTCTTCATGGCTCCTTCCACTGAAACCAAAACCCAAAAAGCAAAGAGTGAAACGCGTTTAGGCCCAGCCGTCGATCCAAACCTGACTGAGGACAGTGAGTGCCACCTTGCTGGGCCCAGGCTAGTTTCTTCCCTGAGTGGAGGCAGGCCGTCATCCCGAAAGGGTTGAGGGTGAGGTTTCGTAGGAGACACGAGAGGAGTTTGTGCAGAGGGAAGGAGCGGCTCTGTAGGGAGTAGCCAGACTGAGCTTGGAGTGGCCCTTTAGTCAGCAGACGGTGGATGGGCTGAACGCCTTTTCCGTGACCAACCGAGCCCTCGAGGAGAAGGCCCAAACTTCGCACAACGTCCAGAGAAATCTGAAAAAAACCTGAAAGGTGAGCTGCTGTGCTCAGGCCTCTTTCTACAGAATAGCAACACAGAAAACACCTGGACAAGAAACTAATGTTGAACAGATCATCTGTCAGCTTTGACTTTAAACTTTGTTTATTTGTTGACCTCAATCAACAGCAAAACCAGATCTGCCGAGTTTCCTAACTAATCAATGTAATTGATTATTAAAATAGTTGACAGCTAATTTAGTCATCAGTTAGTTGCTTTATAATTTCACAATCTGCTACATCTGCGGTCAATAGGTGGCAGTAATGAGCTACCTAACGCTGTGATCTACCAGTGGAGCAGTAGAAGAAGAAACCAGCCAATCGTTAGCCTTGTTTGGCTAGCGCATGGCTCATAAACACATTTGCCCTGAGCAAGATGGCGGAGCAGGAAAATGTAGGCAAGTCTTCTTTAAGTGAACATCTGAGACCAAAACATGTCTGAGTTGAAGCAGGAGAGGAAGAACCAGCGCGGTAAAATAAGCTAATAAGAAAATAAAGGCGCTAAATACTATTAATGAATTCAGTTCATATTCATTTAGAGTTGCAGGAGCAACAATAAAGGAACACATGTGGAACAAGACGCTCACCCCCAGCAATGTCTACCACTTACTAACTCTGTTCTAAACATGCTGGTAGAGACAGATTATTGGTAATATTCTGTACTTACAATAATATATATAATTCCACTTTATTTTCTTATTTTATGCCTAAAAATGAACAAATAATTTACACTGTTGAGCTCATTTGTACCTTTAATCAAAGTTAAATAAATTACAATGGCACAATCCTCTTGACTTTTCCTTTTTCTTAATGAAAATTTGGTTTTAATAACTATTCGATTAATCATAAAACTAATCGACAGATTAATCGAATATGAAAACAATTGTTGGTTGCAGCCCTAGAACAAAACACATTGATAATTCTAACATCTTGTCTACTTTGTAGGTTGCTTTGGATAACTGCTAAATGCATAATTTAAAACTTAAACAACGATCAAAACTGACAGTACAGGCTTTGGTGATGCTATTCTGGATATTCCCTAACCTCAGACCTGGTGTAAGGTTCTGATCACCACTTATAAACCAGTTAATATGAAGTGTAACCATTTCTGAAATACTTACACCAGAAACGTGTTGATGGCTAAAAAACTGCTCCACATTACTAATCCAACTATATATTATCGGAGGTTTTAAATGTATTTAAGTCTGTGTGTAAAGTTCTGAGATAATTCCTAATAAATGACTATTATTATTAAAGTTCATAAAACACAGTGGTTACAGATTTAGTTCAGGATTCCGGCACCACACCGACAGGTGAACTGACCTGGGAGTCTCTTCGGGCCTGACCCGACTGAGATAACTGACCCGGTACCACCAGCAGCTCCAGAATATCTGCAGCATGGCTTTGCATGAATGACAGATGCGCCCGATCATCCCAGTTCTGCCCAACAACACCAGGAACAAAAAAGAAGTGTAAGTGATACAGTAGAGAGGCGAGAGAGGACAGGGAGACACGGTGTGGACGTGCTGCGTTCAGTCGCACCTTGTTCTGAGAGCTGGCCTTGGTCTCTCGCTCTGAGGGAGACGGGGAGCGAGTGCGATGGCTCGGCCACTCTTCACCGATCAGGGACGTCCGCAGAGACACTCGGTTCAGCTGCTGGATGTAAAGAAAGAGGAGGAACTGGAGGGTGTCCACGGATAGCTGGGGACACAGAAACAAGGGCTGAGTGTGGACGTCCAGGAAGACAAAGAGGTTTACAGAGAAACAAATGGTAAGACTGTTCTCTTACTTTACTTCTTTGCTGGTCCAACTCGCTCTTGGAGGAGCACTGGGACATGCACTCGGCCCGCTCCAGCCTGACTTCGGGACTGTGATCTGAAAGCAGGAGGTCAAACGTCTCAAAGTAAAGCCAGGCCAGGTCCTCTGGAAGCTGGAGCTTCCCACAGGCGATGTGTCTCCACATGGACCAGCCCAGGACGGGGAAGCAGCCTTCCCGGGTTTGCACATAGGCGGCCATCTTGCGGAGGTAGTGCAGGCTGAGCTTGGAGGTGGGAGCCACCTAGAAGACAACAGCCGTCATTCAGCACGTGTCCAAAGTGTCTGACGTCGTGCGTCGCGGCAGCCGTGAGTGCGTTCACCTGCAGAGCACCAAGGAGGAAGGGCTCCATGCGCGGCCAGATGCTCACAGCGTCCGCCTCCATGTCTGAGGGGACAGGAAGCAGACAGGCAAGATTTCACAGGAGGCACCGAGAAAGCAAAGAGCGTCTCGCCTCAGATTTACCATTTTATCAACACGTCTTGTGTAAAAATGTGATAAACAATAAACACGAAAACTGCTCGTAAAATATGAAACTTGATTCTTTAGGACACCGGTTACATAAAGAAATGGGATTTCTTTCACATAACTGCACACAGGAACATTTAATCGGATTTTCTCAATGTTTCGATGCTTGAATGACAAGTAAAATTGTACAAAAGTAAAAATAAATGAACATATATTTTAAATCTAAACATGACAAATCTATGATAAAGATATAATAACGCCCAACATTAATCCCCAGTGGATTTTACCTGATCAAAATGAAACAGAGCTCAACTTTACAAGCAGCAAAAAAACTTTAAAACACATTAATATTTAGATTTAGTTAAATCAAAAATATTTAGACAAATTAAAAGCAATATTAAAGCACATAGTAAAGATCACAGCGGATGGTTTCACTGCTTTCACGTTGCTTTTCTAACTCTGGCTGTCGTCTGAATCGTGGGATAGTTTAACTGGACTTGTTGCACCGTGGCATCACTCACTGGTTGGATTTCACACGCCTGGACTCAATAAGTAATGCTGGATAACATACTGACGTACTGTATGACGTCACGCCGTAACGTCTTAACATGGCAGCAAGCATGGGTGCATGTCTCTGCAAGTGTGAACAGTGTTTCCGTGGTTACAACAAAAGGTTTACATAGACTGGAGCTCTATGTGGATGATTAACCTGACAACATGGGACAGTCGGTTCGGTTTCAGTCTACGCTGCTGTGGGCTCGTTTCATCCTGATGATCACATTTCAGGTCCATGTTGTGGATTGGTATCAGTATAAAGCAATTCTGGTACCGAGCAGATATGATATCAGCATCAGTTACACATATTTTTTATTACTGTTGTATTATAAACATTTAGAAAGGGCGTTTTTAACTGATACTACTCAAATATCGACAGCAGTTTACAACAGTACTTTGTAAGGATCAAGGCATTCTGTACGCAAACTGGTAAGCTGATGAAGGACCCCACACACCCAGCACACTCACTTTTTGTCCCGCTCCCCTCAGGCAGGAGGCTGCGGAGCTTAAAGTGCAAAACCACGAGACTGAGAAACAGTTTCATTCCTGAAGCTGTGAGACTCACAAACACACTCAATTACAAATGAAAAATACTTTCTCATTTAACCGGCACTGTTCACTTTAATATCACACTTTAAAATGTCACTTAATATGTCACTTGCACTCCGAATGTTCATTGCTGCCATGTCCGAAGTCCATTATTGTAGATTCTGTGTAGTCAAATCCTATTCTCGCATAATTATTTATATTCTATTATTTAAAATTGCTCTCAGGGTGTAAACTGGACCGGGGGATTAGAACTTCGTCCCACCTCATGTACCACATGTGATGTGATGACAAATAAAACTTCCTTGATTCCTTGAGAAACAAAAATGGATGCGTGGGAACAGACTACTTTGTGTTGGAATGGCAACAAAATCCGATATGATACCCATATCCAATAATAATATTGGATCAGTACACCCCTACTGGGGCTACAGGTAAAATAAAAAGCTGCAGTTAAACATGCATAATGACAGCGTTTCAGCATGAAAACTGATCCCTCTTAACTCTTAACCCAGTAGATGTTGATTTAATTGCATAACAGCTAAATAGTTGCAGACAATAGTGATAAATAGATAGTGATAAAACGATAGTGATAAAACGATAGTGATAAAACGATAGTGATAAATCGATAGTGATAAATCAACAGTGATAAATCAACAGTGATAAAACAATAGTGATAAAACAATAGTGATAAAACAATAGTGATAAATAGATAGTGATAAAAAAAAAACAATAGTGATAAATAGATAGTGATAAAACGATAGTGATAAAACGATAGTGATAAATCGATAGTGATAAATCAATAGTGATAAATCAATAGTGATAAATCGATAGTGATAAAACAATAGTGATAAAACAATAGTGATAAATCAATAGTGATAAATCGATAGTGATAAAACAATAGTGATAAAACAATAGTGATAAAACAATAGTGATAAAACAATAGTGATAAATCAATAGTGATATATCAATAGTGATAAAACAAAAATGATAAATAGATAGTGATAAAACAAAACAATAGTGATAAATAGATAGTGATAAAACGATAGTGATAAATCGATAGTGATAAATCAATAGTGATAAATCAATAGTGATAAATAGATAGTGATAAAAACAATAGTGATAAATTAATAGTGATAAAACAATAGTGATAAATAGATAGTGATAAATAGATAGTGATAAATAGATAGTGATAAATAGATAGTGATAAATAGATAGTGATCAATCAATAGTGATCAATCAATAGTGATCAATCAATAGTGATCAATCAATAGTGATCAATCAATAGTGATCAATCAATAGTGATCAGTCAATAGTGATCAATCAATAGTGATCAATCAATAGTGATAAAACAATAGTGATAAATAGATAGTGATAAAACAAAACAATAGTGATAAATCGATAGTGATAAAACGATAGTGAAAAATCGATAGTGATAAAACGATACTGATAAAACGATACTGATAAATCGATAGTGATAAATCGATAGTGATAAAACAAAACAATAGTGATAAATAGATAGTGATAAAACAATAGTGATAAATCGATAGTGATAAATCGATAGTGATAAATCGATAGTGATAAATCAATAGTGATAAATCAATAGTGATAAATCAATAGTGATAAATCAATAGTGATCAATCGATAGTGATCAATCCATAGTGATCAATCCATAGTGATAAATCAATAGTGATAAATCAATAGTGATATATCAATAGTGATAAATCAATAGTGATAAATCAACAGTGATAAATCAATAGTGATCAATAGATAGTGATAAATCAATAGTGATAAAACAATAGTGATAAAACAATAGTGATAAAACAATAGTGATAAATCAATAGTGATTAAACAATAGTGATTAAACAATAGTGATAAATTAATAGTTAAGTGATAAAACAATAGTGATGAATCAATAGTGATAAAACAATAGTGATAACTCAATAGTGATCAATCGATAGTGATAAAACAATAGTGATAAATCGATAGTGATAAATCGATAGTGATAAATAGATAGTGATAAATCGATAGTGATAAATCCATAGTGATAAATAGATAGTGATAAATAGATAGTGATAAATCAATAGTGATGAAAGGATAGTGATAAAATCAATAGTGATAAATCAATAGTGATCAATAGATAGTGATAAATCAATAGTGATCAATAGATAGTGATAAATCAATAGTGATAAAACAATAGTGATAAAACAATAGTGATAAATCAATAGTGATAAATCAATAGTGATAAATCAATAGTTTAGTGATAAAACAATAGTGATAAAACAATAGTGATGAATCAATAGTGATAAAACAATAGTGATAAATCAATAGTGATCAATCGATAGTGATAAAACAATAGTGATAAATAGATAGTGATAAAACAATAGTGATAAAACAATAGTGATAAATAGATAGTGATAAATCAATAGTGATAAATCAATAGTGATAAATCGATAGTGATAAAACAATAGTGATAAATCAATAGTGATAAATCAATGGTGATGAATCAATAGTGATAAATCAATAGTGATAAAACAATAGTGATAAAACAATAGTGATGAATCAATAGTGATGAATCAATAGTGATAAATCAATAGTGATAAATCAATAGTGATAAATCAATAGTGATAAATCAATAGTGATAAATGGATAGTGATAAATCGATAGTGATAAATCGATAGTGATAAATAGATAGTGATAAATCAATAGTTTAGTGATAAATCAATAGTTTAGTGATAAAACAATAGTGATAAAACAATAGTGATAAAACAATAGTGATAAAACAATAGTGATAAATCAATAGTGATAAAACATTAGTGATAAAACAATAGTGATAAAACAATAGTGATAAAACAATAGTGATAAATCGATAGTGATAAATCAATAGTGATAAATCAATAGTGATAAATCAATAGTTTAGTGATAAATCAATAGTGATAAATCAATAGTGATAAATCAATAGTGATAAATCAATAGTGATAAATCAATAGTGATAAATCAATAGTGATAAAACAATAGTGATAAATCAATAGTGATAAATCAATAGTGATAAAACAATAGTGATAAATCGATAGTGATAAAACAATAGTGATAAATCAATAGTTTAGTGATAAATCAATAGTGATAAAACAATAGTGATAAATCGATAGTGATAAAACAATAGTGATAAATCAATAGTTTAGTGATAAATCAATAGTGATAAAACAATAGTGATAAATAGATAGTGATAAATAGATAGTGATAAATCAATAGTTTAGTGATAAATCGATAGTGATAAATCGATAGTGATAAAACGATAGTGATAAATCAATAGTGATAAATCAATAGTGATGAATCAATAGTGATGAATCAATAGTGATAAATCGATAGTGATAAATCAATAGTGATAAATCAATAGTGATAAATCAATAGTGATAAATCAATAGTGATAAAACAATAGTGATAAAGCGATAGTGATAAATCAATAGTGATAAATCAATAGTGATAAAACGATAGTGATAAATCAATAGTGATAAATCAATAGTGATAAATCAATAGTGATAAATCAATAGTGATAAATCAATAGTGATGAATCAATAGTGATAAATCAATAGTGATAAATCAATAGTGATAAAACAATAGTGATAAAACAGGTCAGACCTGTAGAGACACACCTCACACCAGAACCAAGGCTGCTATTATTAACAGCATCCTGGACCTGGATCTTTACTACAAGTCTCCTCAGCTTTGTTCCCATGACAACCGCACCTGACATTTCATCTCTCCATGGCGAATTAACCCGACCGGCTTCCCGTAGCTGCGCGTCCTCAGAGAACAACGGAAACTAAACGTCTGCTGTGGGTGAATAAGGAAGGTAAACGCGGGCTGAAGTTGAGCTGCGCCGCCAGCTACAGCAGGCTAGCGGCTAGCAGCGCTCCTACCTCCGAACTTTGTCCCGCGCGGGAGGCGTCGTGTTCACTCCGTGGGGAGCACAAACTGCCAGCTCACGGTCTCATCCGCTGACGGTCTCATCCGCTGACGGTCTCATCCGCTGACGGTCTCATCCGCTCACACGCCGAGCACAACTTGTCCCGCTCCTCAGTTTGTGTGAATGAGTTGAACTTCCTCCTCGTTTGGCGCCTCCCTTCCCAAAGTCGGTCGCGAGCACCTCTCGGGAGCGCGCCGGTGTGATAGATGAAGTGGTGGCGACGGCTGGAAGCGGCTGGAAGACCCAGATGTTACTAAAGTGTAGGAGGCTGCGTTTATGCCTGACTACAAATGCTGGCAAAGTAACTAAACTCTTTGTAAAACATTGTTATAAATGTAAAATTAGGAATTAATTTCTATTCTCTGACGTGAAATGAAAAACAGACGATTCGTGGTTATATAACACGAATGATATGTATTATCCAATATAATCCAGATGACCTAAAGTTAGCAGGTCTGCTGACAGTAGTGAAAGTGGTAAGTGGTGATGTCCTGATGGTCCTGCCTCAGTTTTTGTGTTTTTACTCTCCTCTGGGGAATATCTTTTTATTTACCAGGGTGAATAAAAACTTGGCTAGTATTTAGATCAGATCAATTTGTGACAGTCTAACGGGGTCCTCAGCACAGACGCTGGACGAGTTTAGGTGTCTGTGTCGTTTCCTGATAAAAAGTCGTAACTAAACAGATGAGAAAACTTTTTTCCATCTGTAAACACGTTTTACTCAAATGTGAGGGGAAATATAATAATAAATATGAAGTCTGGCATCTGATATCATTACATTAAGTTTCCTGTAGTTTAACACTGAGATATGATCCCCCAGCATTGTTAGAGTGAAATGATAATAATTTAATACTGTAATGTAATACAAGCGAATAATATAAAACAGTTCTGTGTGACACCATGCAAACAAATGCTGTGTTTATTTTTTGGATGAGCGATAATTGTGTTTGCACATTTAGAAGGACGTACAGCATCTTCAAACTTATTATTATTAAAACAACTGTGGGCTGCAGATGAGACCTCAGAATAGTGATAAACCTTAAATATAGTAACAGCTCAATATTGTGACAGATCATGTTTGACTATAAACTTATTTGGAGGACCATAAAATAAAAATTTCTGATAAATATGTCGTGTTAATAAAAATGCGGGAAGGGAATTGAACTAACAACCCTCCAAATACAAACCTCCATATAAACCACTGGAGCACCTGCACATGCATCCAAATTGCTCCTCTACTGGTTCATGTTTCACAGCTGTCCAAAAGTGCACAGAGGAACAGACCTGGATTAATTGGTGACAGCTCCAGGCAGATCTCATGTTATATGATTTATGTTTATTATATTTCAGCCTCTCATCGACACAGTAAAAGGTTACATTGATGAAGAAAACATAGAGGAATTAAATGTAATTTCTTATGACCAGATATTAATAAAAAAGGTGGAAATTAAACTGACACAAAGACCGTGTTTATGGAAATGAGATTGTCTTTTGAAGATCATATAAATTATCCTCATTTTAAGGGGAAAATAAATTAAATTGTTAGAGAAATTACAAAACAATGGCATTTAGTGGAGGATTTATTCTCCCTATTTATTTTATAATAAAAATTATTTAAAAAAATGTCTGACTGGTAATAAAGAGGAAAATTACCCATTAGAAATACAATTAAAATAATACTGTTGATAATGATTAAGACTGTTTATAATTTAATAAGTAAGGAAAATTATTATTTATGATCGTTTTGATAGTATTGAATACTGAATATCAATACATTCATTTAAATACATATTTATTGCCAGTTTCTGTTGGATCTGTCCTCCATACTTTGGGCTCCAGACAGGAGTAGTAAACCTGTGTCTGGACTTGGATTTAGGACAAGCGACATTAAACAGGAAGAAGTTTGATGCAAAGAGTTGTGTCTGCCCTGGGCAACAGAGTTGTGTCTGCCCTGGGCAACAGAGTTGTGTCTGCCCTGGGCAACTACCTTGTTGCACCACCTGAGGAAACATCACAGGCATAAATACAAGGAAGGCATGAATGCTAACCCAGAGAACCATTACAGCAACACTGATGTCCTAATTAGACCCTGGTCTGTTCAGTATCAGCTCTTATATGTTTCCATTTTGGTTTAAGTTGCACTTTGAGATTTCACCCTGCAATGTTCAATCAGTCCTTTCACATTTAAGTGTTGGATGCTGTTTGTTTGTTTGTTGTTGTCTTTTACAAAGTTGTAAATATAAGCTTTTCCAGACACAATCGTTCTTACAATATTGATCTAAATAATGGTGATTATTATTTTATCCCTAAATTGGAGCACAGGAACTCTCCCTGGTGGGCGGGGCTTGTGCTGACGTCGCGGTGGGAGGGGCTTCTCTGCCAGGAGGAAGAAGGCTCGTGAGCAACCTGAGTTGTAAACCGGCTGCTTCCCTCTTCATCACCTGCTCCGTGACTCCGGGGACCGATGGCCAACAAAGGGATGACCATGTGTAGCGTGTGCTGCCTGCTGCTTTACCTCAGCACGGCTGTGCTCGCCAGGTAACACATGTCCAGCTGTGATTGGTCGCTGCGGCCTCGCTCCATGTGTGGAGGGGAGCTGGAGCCACTGGGAGGCTATGATCTATCCTAGAAGCCTCATTCTGTGTCAAAGCCAGCCGCGTTAGCTTTAACAGCCGTGTTCTGGTGGAGCTAGCCGAGTTAGCATGAGCTAGCATCCCCCGGCGGCTACCTGAGGCTGTAGCTAGCTGACCCCTGAACTCTGTGTGTCATGTAGCCGAGATTTCTACCAGATCCTGGGTGTGAGTAAGACGGCGTCCATCAGGGACATCAAGAAGGCCTACAGGAAGCTGGCCATGCAGCTGCACCCCGACAGGAACCCCGACGACCCCAAAGCTCAGGACAAGTTCGCAGACCTGGGAGCAGCGTATGAGGTGAGGCCCTCCATGTTGTCTCCATGTTGTCTCCATGTAGCAGAGCTACTAGGGTTCTACGTAAAATACACCAGACGGTACCGGAAGTGCCGAAAAAGCTTTGTTAGAAAAGCCTTTGGTGCGCTCGCTGCTTGGTTTCTATGGGAAACGAGCCGGGCTCGCTGATTGGTCGACTGCACCGTGTGGCCGCAGCTCATTGGCTGAAACGCAGCACGGCTGGCAGAAGGAGAAGTGGGACGTGGATGGTTGGGAGGGGCTTGTGAAGCTGCAGGCGTTTCCGGGCTCAGGTGCAGGCGTTTCCGGGCTCAGGTGCAGGCGTTTCCGGGCTCAGCTGCAGGTGTTGCCGGGCTCAGGTGCAGGTGTTTCAGCTGCAGCTGTTTCCGGGCTCAGGTGCAGGCGTTTCCGGGCTCGGGTGCAGGCGTTTCCGGGCTCGGGTGCAGGCGTTTCAGGTGCAGGCGTTTCCGGGCTCAGGTGCAGGCGTTTCCGGGCTCAGGTGCAGGCGTTTCCGGGCTCTGGTGCAGGCGTTTCCGGGCTCAGGTGCAGGTGTTTTTTCTTTGACTTGATTTCCTCACATTAAGGTTTCATTAAACTAAGGGTTAAAAAAAACTCTATTTTTCTTTCCTTTTTATATGCTTTAAATTACCTACTATTTTTGTTTTTCCATTAAAATGACTTATTTTATAGAAAATTTGTTTTAATTAAATCAATAAATTGTGATTGCAAAGGAAAAGGTATTAGATGCTTATTTATGTATTCATTTATTTTTTAGTGGTGTTCTAAAACCCAAAATGGAAAAAAAGTAACTTTGGTTCATTAAATTAAATGTGAAGCTCACATTTAATAATATTGTGTTTTTTGGAAATTATTTAATCAACCCGATAATTTCCTAGAAGCTTTATCAATATTTTCTGCTGAAAATATTGATAAAGTTGCGCTGTTGCAGAGTTTAATTATCTGAATAGTGGGGTCTACATTTGTAGGAATGCACACCTGCATTTTTTCATAGGTGAAATCATATAAACATAAATATTAGTTATGTATTTCTTCAGTTAGTTTACCCTTTTTTTCTTTTATGTGTTGTGTTAAATACGTCGCGTTGTTTGGTTGTAATGGGACCAAATGATGTTCTTACTGGGCACCGTTGGGATGTTTATTAGGCTGCTGGGTTGTTTATGTTGTCATGTTTGTATCCAGGTGTTGTCAGATGAGGAGAAAAGGAAACAGTACGACACGTACGGAGAAGATGGACTCAAAGAAGGTCATCACAGTTCTCACAACGATATCTTCTCCAGGTTGGTGCCGTGTGGTTAAAACAAAGCATACGACTGTTTTTAGCTACTTCTTCTGATTAGCTTTGCTAATATAATTAATTGTAGTACAGAATAACGATGTCGGAGAATCTATCCGGTGTGTAAACATGGCTGGTGTTGACGACTGCAGCGCAGACACACGTTCTTGATGAGATGTTATGTTCATGTTCTGATAGAACGGCTCATCCTCAGCGTTTATCTGAATGACTGATTTCTGCTGATCATCCCTATATTAAGGATGCAATTAACAATGCAGTGGTTTCAACGCCAATCAACTGTGGTGGTCTATGAAGGTGTCTTCAGTCAGAGGGTTCCGATCGCTTGCTGTAGTACTGACTGCTAGAAGAGATCCATCTGCAGCTTTCAGCTCTGTAAAACGATTTAAATAAACTGCTTCAACTGATCATTTGATTTCAGAGTGGTAAACGATCAAGGTTCTCTCTGTTATTAATGTCATTCAATTTGTGCTTCTTCAGTTCACGTGCAAGAAGAAAGGCACGTCCAGAAAAAGTGTTGACTCTTAGAAAATCCTAGTAAAAGTATATTTAGATGCGGTTCTCAGTCGCATGTTTGATCGGGGAATGCAAGTGGACTCGTACTGCTGAACCTGACCACAAGACTGGGAACAGTTTCTAAGCTCAGATGTGATGAATCTGAAGGTTCCCAGAGCAGAACTGATTATAATTCAGATGTTAAACTCTGTTCTTAAGTAGAAATAATAATGACTGTTTCTCCTCATCCTCTCTGCCCTCAAAGCTTCTTTGGAGATTTTGGCTTCATGTTTGGGGGAAACCGGCAGCAGCAGGACAGGAACATCCCCAGAGGAAATGACATAGTCCTGGACCTGGAAGTCACGCTGGAAGAGGTGTACTCTGGGAACTTTGTGGAGGTGTGAAGAACTCCAGGATTCTCTCCAATGGCCTCGGTTGTTTCTCGGCGTTATTTCTTAAGAGTTCTTTCACTGTTTGTTTGCCCAGGTCGTACGGAACAAACCTGTAGCCAAAGAAGCTCCCGGCAAAAGGAAATGTAACTGCAGACAGGAGATGAGAACGACGCAGCTCGGACCGGGCCGCTTCCAGATGACACAGGAGACGGTGTGTGACGAGTGTCCCAACGTCAAGTGAGTGGCCATCGTTGAAGAGAGCCTGGGAGTCGTTCAGGGTCGACTCGTAATACAGCTCATTGTGTTCATTGTTGAACTTCTGTGAAACCTCAAATCATGACTTTCTGTGATTTATTGTTATCTTATTAGGGCAAGTTGGTGATTGATTAGTTTATTGGTTTTTTGAGTTCTGACTCTGTGGTGAAGTTTCTATCAAGCGTCGCGGTTTAAAATCACACTCCTAATAAACTAAACTGTTATTTTTAGCACATCTGTTAGTCTTTTATAACTGCTGGATGGATTGACGTCTCGTGCTAAATCTTGCAGCACCACCAGTTCTTAGGACGTGACTAAATCAAGCACTTAGGCTATATAGGGTACACAACATAACACTTAAAGGCCTCCAAAATGGAAAAATCAGTCTAAAATTGAGCATTAAAAGAGTTTAAAGTAGGTTTATAAGGACTCAAGTTCCAGGTTGTCCATGATGGAAAGTAGTTTCTTCTGCTTAACTACAGTCTCAAATATCATCAAAAAAAGATGATGCTCTGCACAACAGATTGATGGACCTCCAAAGTCTTGATGACGACATTAAAGAATCTAAACTTCCTCAAGAAGGAGTTTCGTACATGTCAGCCTAATTTCCCCTGTAAACACAAACGTCCTACCTAGAAAGGCCTTCATCCATAGAGGATGGTAAGTAAGCTGGTTGGTGAAGGTAACCACGATGGGCCTGGATGTGGAAACATTTACTCACTGCCACATCCTGAAGGCTTCGAGTTTCACTGGCTGATGTTCTTGGAGTTCCAGGGAAAGTCTGTTAAGGCTCTATAGAAAAGAAAAATCCAAGGTGAAACAGTTCAGTCATGATGTTTTGTTTGGACTATTTGTAAAAAACAAAAAAGAAGATATTGGGGTCCCTGGAAGTTTTGGGGTCCTGTTAGCTGCTACTAACTAACTGGGTGTGTTGCTTTCTCTTTAACACCTTATTTCAGATTTAATTTAGATTTCCTCATCTGTCTTTCTCTTTAATAACTAGGCCTGAGTCTGAGTAAAGCACATTAACATGTTTCCTAACCCCAGGCTGGTGAATGAGGAGCGGACCCTGGAGGTGGAGATTGAACAGGGAGTGAGGGATGAGATGGAATACCCCTTCATTGGAGAAGGTGATGATCACAAAGCTTCATTTAGAGATGTTGACGTCTCATCTCATGTTCTAACGATTCATCTGCCACCTCAGGTGAACCTCACATTGATGGCGAGCCTGGAGATCTGCGATTCCGCATCAAAGTGCTCAAGTAAGAAGAAACGTTCTTTACTGGTGAACGTGAGCTGGGCCTTTAGGGAGCTGATGTCTGACGCAGTCTCTGTTTTTAGACATCCGGTGTTTGAACGCAGAGGAGACGACCTGTACACCAACGTCACCATTTCTCTGGTAGAGGCTCTGGTCGGCTTCGAGATGGACATCGTTCATTTGGATGGTCACAAGGTTCCACAGATCTTCATATATATATATATATATAAATATTTGCCTGTACTTGAAGCCTAACAATGGTCTGTGACCTACAGGTCCACATAGTGAGAGACAAGATCACTAAACCTGGAGCTCGAATGTGGAAGAAGGGAGAAGGTCTGCCCAACTTTGACAACATCAATATCCGAGGTTCCCTCATCACCACCTTCGACGTGGAGTTTCCTCAGACACAACTGGACGATCAGCAGAAGGAAGGTGAGAGTGGACAGTTTTAGGAACGTCTGCTGTACCAGAAGGACAAGCGGTCGGCGTTGTCCCAGTAAGAGTTCATCAGCTTGTTTGTGTTGTTGCAGGTATTCGGAGTATCCTAAAGCAGGGCTCGGTACAGAAGGTTTACAACGGACTGCAGGGATACTGAACCACCTGGACTGATGTCTTTATTACAACCGCAACAAGTCAACAGGAGTGTGCTCCAGGATTCTGGTCATGATGTATTTATTATTTCCAGATTGTTCTCAGGACGGTTGAAGACCTTTTG
The DNA here is from genome assembly GCA_032876305.1 of Orestias chungarensis. NCBI lineage: Eukaryota > Metazoa > Chordata > Actinopteri > Cyprinodontiformes > Cyprinodontidae > Orestias > Orestias chungarensis. The sequence goes on along the minus strand of JAVLVB010000500.1, from coordinate 481,509 downwards.
TTCTTTTTTAATCATCTTGTGAGGAGCAGCAACGACGTTTTTATTTAAGTGTAACATCAGATGCCACCTCTGTGACCTGTTCTATTGTTTTCTCGTCTTTAAAAGGTTTACTGTAACCTGTAAAAGTAATTTCTAAAGTTCTGAAACATGAAACCTGGAGAAGACCTTATTTTTGTTTTACAGTAACGTGACCCCTGAAGGGGGCGTGGCTCTACTCGGACCTAAACATGAATTTATCCAAACCCAACAGCTCCATCTGTTGAGAATCTGCTCTATTTTCTTTTTCTTATTTATGTTCTTTTGCCTCCTGATGTCACTAAGCCGCTCTCATGTTCGCTGTGCTGAGAGTTGATCTCTTCAATTATACTGAGCACAATTGACCTTTCTTTTGTAAGGACTTGATTGTTTGCTCGTCTTCCTTCGCCACTTTTTATTTAGCTCTGCCTCCCTGTCCAGATCTTGAGAAACAAGTTTTTGATATAAACTATTTGACAGTTTTTACAAAAGGTTTATAATAATTTAAGTGTCGCTTCACAGATGGACCTGTAGGTGGCAGCAGAGTCAAATAAATGAGCAGTTCTGTGTACATGAAGGCAAACTCTTAAATCTGCTACTACCACAGCACAAAAACTGAGTTGTACTTGTTTCCTGTTGCAGCATCTATGGCTGCTCTCATTTACATTTAAACTCTGAGCTCCCAGAAGGAATGACCTGAACTGATCCAAGTGCAGTTTGGTTCACATGCAAGCCAAAGACGGGCTGTTTTACGAGAAGCTTCCACATAGAAGACGTTTTAGCGCTTGTGTTATGGGCCGAGAAAATAAAGGTTACCAAACTAGGATCCTTGTAGAGGTGTTAAAATGTTTCAGTAGGGCCTGATGGGGTTTGGTGCAGAGTAGTTGGACGCTTTAAGGTTGAGGTTCTGGACAGTCTTGGCACTAACGATTACTTATTTGTTGTAATGAGTTCAGGACTTTTGATTCTATGAAGCTGGACGACATGATTGTAATGATGTGTGATTCCAGCATTTCCAGCCCCAGGTGGATGTTCCAGACCAGAGGTCTAAAGGTTACGAGTCACAGCAACATTTTAATTTCTCTTTGGGATGAATAAAGTGTTTTTGAGTTTGATTGGGATGATTCGACTCGCTCTTAAAATGTTTAAGTTAAAACAAAAAGGGATGCTGATTGTGGATTTTTGCTGATTTTTTTTAAATTTTTTTATATTTTTTAAATGCAGCCTGAAAAGCTTAAAAACCTAAGAGAGAAACTACTTGAAATGCTTGCGGCTGTCGTTAACATCCAGCTGTAAACCTACGAGACGAAAAACGATTAAAGTAATACTGTGGTTGTCATATCTGGTGTTTGAACTAATAAAATAGAAAGTTATAGGTTTTTATTTTAATTCTTTTGGGTCTGATGTCATCCAAACCCCCGAATACCTGTGGTAGACTTTTAAGCTCTTAAATATTGATAGAAAAATTGCAGATTTTTTTTTTTCATGGAATAATTGCCTTGAATTTCCACAACGGACAAGAACAAGTGATATTGTTTTAGATCTATTATTCATACCACCACTAAAAAAGTTTAATTTTTCTCTTTGAAAGTTAACAAAATAAAATGGTGATTCCTTAAGAATAAAATATTTAAACGCAAAAGTGGCTCATGGCCTTATGAACGCCGCCAAAATCTGGTATAAACCTTGCAGGTTATACAAAATGATGAATGAAAGAGGAGTTTCGGAAGTCCTTCCAATGTTCATGTTTGACAAATATGCTACTAAAATGATCAAAAGTGTTGTAAAGGTAATGTAGCAGTGATATAAGCTCGCTGCTGGTGATATTTAAGGCAGTCCTCTGACTTCTCAGCAAGTTCAACTTAAAGGCAGACTGGGCAACACTTAAAGAAATTGTAAAAACTTCATCCCAGACTATAAAGGATGTAGTTACAAGTTATGACAGTAAAATTAGTATAAGACCAGCTAGTTTTGGAAGGATGACAAAAGAGAGTTAGGGATGTTTGCACATCATCATGCAGCTGCTGTTCCTTTAGTGGAACCCTCACCAAAACAGAAAGAGCCACAGACCTTTCAAAAGTGATTTGTAGCTAAACTGAACGGGTATGAGAAGAAATGTTAGTGGGCTCCAAATGACAAGGCCGTCTCATTTATACACAACCATTCATAATTTACCATGTTTTGCTGGAAAAGTCTGCGGCAGAGAGAGCTAAGATTATAAAAAATACATATATATATAGAACATATAGGCATAAAAACAGACTTAATCATTTAGGAATTAGTTGAATAAGGTTATAAAACTCTAAAAATAAACATGATAGAAATAGTAAAGCAACCTGTATAAGCAAACTGCAGCAGACAGGTTGTTCAGGTCAGAATTATAAGAACCAGCAGTTTTAGTTCATATCAACACTTATATATAGGTTAGTTATTAAAATTGATAGACACACAAAGTTTGTCATCCACAACATGCACAGATACACAACTGACCAATGTTTGCAAATGCATAGGAGGCAGTGTAACGCAAATGATAACAGTAATGTCCACCCATCAGAATCCTTCAATAGAACCATGGCTTCCTGTTAGTAATGGAACAGAGACTCTCCTGTGCGCCTCTACATATTGGAGCAAAAACATCTAACCTACATTAAAAAAATAACATTTTCCTAAATTATAATTTTTAGTGAAGAATAAATGGAAATTTTGTATGCATGAAAGGCCAACAATCATAAAAACTTACAAGAACCAGGCCTCAGGCATCTTAGGCATCTATTTCCAGAGCAGAGGAAACTTAGCGTTCGTCTCAACTTTTTATCCTGGGATCTCTGAGTGAGCAGTTATCTGACAACCTGAGGACTTAAACTGTAATTGTAGCTCAGAGACCACTAAATGTCTTACGTACTATACACAAATTTTGAATTCTTTGTATTTCCCAACAAGGAACCAAACAAATACCCACCACAGATCTACTGAGCTTTAATGTATGATCCACATTTCTGGTGTTGACTCAAATCAATGCAAGGATGTTAGATAATAGAGAATCAGTTTATTTGTATAGCGCCAATTTACAACAGATGTCGTCTAAAGGTACTTTACAAGAAAATCAATTAAAATCATAGATAAGCTGCCTGTTTTTTCCCACACATACCCATCTAGATACCTAACCTTCTTAATATGAGGCTATACTCAAGTTTTTGTTTTGGTTTCAATTGAAAACACTATTCTGGCAATCTTTTAAGATAGTAGGAGTGCAAAACTTTGTAAATGTTCTAGGGATTCCTCCTAAAGATATGCTAAACAATATTAGTAATGAAGGAATGTTAGTTTCTAATGTCTATACCACTGTAACTGTGAAAGATTGCTTCAAAACAACCTTCTTTTGTAGTTCAGTTTGTAGCTCAGGTCTGAGTTCATGATGATGTCAAGGTCTTTTACTTTCTTTACAGCCTTTAGCCACATGAAGTCTAGTTGACATCTAATATGTAACCTCAGATTTTCAGTCATTTTTGGACCCTCTGATTCACTGACTGTAGTAGTAAGGATATACAGGGGTTGGATAATGAAACTGAAACAACTGGTTTTAGAACACAATCATTTATTAGTATGATATAGAGCCTCCTTGATGCTGGTGGTTTCCTGACTCTCTCCTTCAAAACACCCCAAAGTGGCTCAATAGTATTTAGATCTGGTGACTGTGCAGCCGTGGGAGATGTTCAACTTCACTTCCATGTTCATCAAACCAATCTTTCACCAGTCTACCTGTGTGTATTGATGCATTATCATCCTGATACACGGCACCGCAGAGACGCGTCCATCTAGCACAAGTATTGGACCAAGGGAACGCCATGATATGGCAGCCCAAACCATCACTGATCCACCACCATTCTCACTCTGAGCATGCAACAGTCTGGGTGGTTCGCTTCTGTGGCGCTTCTCCACATCGTAACTCTCCAGGATGTAAAGGTGAACTCATCAGAGGACAATGCATGTCTCTTATTGTCCACAGCCCAAGATTTGAGCTCCTTGCACCATTGAAACCAAAGGTTTGGCTATAGCAGCCCGGCCCGACCCTGTGGAGCTCCAGACGGACAGTTTTGCTGGAAACAGGAGAGATGAGGTGCACATTTAATTCTGTCGTGATTTGTGCAGCCGTGGTTTCATGTTTTTTGGACACAATCCGGGTTAGCAGCCCAACGTCCCTTTCAGACAGATTCCTCTTGCATCCATAGTTAATCCTGTTGGATGTTGCTCATCCTTCTTGGTGGTATGCTGACATTAACCTGGATACTGTGGCTTGATACGTTACAAAGACTTGCTGTCTTGGTCACAGATGCACCATCAAGAGGTGCAGCAACAGTTTGTCCTCTTTTGAACTCTGCTATGTCCCCATAATGTTGTGTGCATTGTAATATTTTGAGAATTACTGTGCTCTTACCTGCCAACTGGACCTTCACACTCTGCTCTTACTGGTGCGATGAGGAATTAATGAAGAATCAAGAAGATTCAAGAATCAGTTTATTTATATAGCGCCAATTTACAACAGGTGTCGTCTCAAGGCACTTCACGGAAAATCAATTAAAATCAAAGATACATTCTAACAAATCAATTTGAAAAAGTTTCCAATCTAAGGAACCCCAGCAAATTGCATGGAGTCATTGAATTGCAGCATTCACTCCTCTGGAATCAGCAGACAGAAACAATGGCTTGTGTTGTCGTTGACTTTACAGCAATCCCTCATACTGAGCATGCATGTAGCGACCGTGGAGAGGAAAAACTCCACTTTAACAGGAAGAAACCTCCAGCAGAACCAGGCTCAGTACAAGCAGCCATCTGCCACGACCGACTGGGGGTTTGAAAAGACAGAAAGCTAAATTATAAGCAGAGGATACTGAAATAATAGAGTTTATAGCAGCAGTTGTAGAACGTCACTGGAAGCATCTCAGCCCATGTTCTCCTCCAAGAAGCTGTCTCAGCTAACAGAACGCCAGGCCATGTCTGGTTACTATGGAGAGAAGAACACTAAGAGAAAACAAAAGGTTAACAAGGTTGAAATAACGGTAACTAAGTAGATTGGACAAAGGAAGAAAGTAGCAGAGAGAAAAGTGGTCAGATTGTCCTCCAGCAGTCTAAGCCTATAGCAGCAGAACTATAGAAAAACTTAAATAACTTAACCCTATAGAGTGAGACATGAAGAAGGTAGAGCAAAGGAGAACCATCTGTCAAGACTGAGTTCCTCCCCAACCGGCTTAGGCTGTCTTCTCTACCTCTTCCTAACTATAAACTTTATCAAACAGGAAGGTTTTAAGCCTAGATTTGGAACTAGACAGGGTGTCCACCTCACAGACTAAAGCTGGAAGCTGGTTCTACAGGAGAGGAGCCTGATAACTGAAAGATCTGCCTCCCATTGTGCTTTTAGAGATACTGCAGCATTTTGGACCAACTGTAGACTTTTAATTGCATTTTGTGAACTTCCTGCTAATAAAGAGTTACAATAGTCCAGCCTTGAAGTAACAAATGCATGGACTAGTTTTTCAGCATCTGCCCTAGAGAGAATATTTCTAATTTTTGCTATATTCCTAAGGTGAAAGAAGGAAATCTTACAGACCTGTTTTATATGAGACTTGAAAGACATTTCCTGATCAAAAATAACGCCAAGGTTCTTTACATTGAGGTTCTGGTCCAAAGATAACAACTTCTGTGTTTTCAGAGTTCAAGAGCAGAAATTTTAAAGTCATTCACATTTTTATGTTATCTAGACATGCCTGTAATCTACCAAACTGACTGGATTCATCAGGATTTATAGATAAATACAGTTGTGTATCATCAGCATAACAGTGGAAATTAACACCATGCTGTCTGATGATTTTACCAATAGGGAGCATGTATATAGTAAATGGAATTGGGCCAAGTACAGAACCCTGTGGTATTCCACAAGTAACCTTACAATGCGGAGAGAATTTGTCATTTAGATGAACAAACTGGGATCTATCAGACGAATACGATTTAAACCAGCCTAGTGCTGTTCCCTTGATCCCCACAGTGTGTTCGAGCCTCTCAATAAGGATATTGTGTTTGACTGTGTCAAAAGCAGCACTGAGATCTAACACAACTAGAATAGTCACGAGCCCATTGTCTGAGGCCATGAGAATATCATTAGTAACTTTAAGGAGAGCTGTCTCAGTGCTATGATGAGCTCTGAAACCTGACTGAAATTCTTCAAATAGGTCATTATTCATCAAATGCTCTCAGTTGATTAGCAATAATTTTTTCAAGGATTTTAGATAAAAAAGGAAGATTAGATATGGGTCTGTAATTTATTAAGTTTTCTTGATCAAGAGAAGGTTTCTTAAGTAGGGGTTTTATTACAGCTACCTTAAGAGCCTCTGGTACATAACCATTCACTAATGACAAATTAAGCATTTCCAAAATGGGGTAATAATAATAGGAAATACTTCTTTAA